>VZSC01007893.1:949447-987172 GCA_013398225.1 Steatornis caripensis
CCCGCCTGGACGTGTTCCTGTTCACCCTGCTCTGGGGGCACCTGCTTTAGCAGGGGGGTTGGAATGGGGGATCTCCAGAGGGCCCTTTGAATCCTTACCGTTATCTGATTCTATGAAGTCTCAAGCAACCATTGATGAAAGACTGCATTGTACAGCCCTACATTTTAAGCAAGACTGCAAGCTGATATTTAGCTATCTGAATTGTACAGACAGCACATATATTGGATAAAAATTTACCTTTTGCTGAAACACAGTCCCATCCACAGCAGAAATTCAGAGCTCTCTCTCTTTCTCATCCCTATAAAAATCATTTGCACTTTTGTTATCAGAGCACCCGCAGCACAGGGCATCAGCAACAACCACTTGCTGCTCTCCCGAGGGCTGTAGTGGGATCCACACACTGCTGGATTGACGTTTCCAAATGAATGCTGTCAAACTGTCTTAAATGTTTCCAGGATCAGGTGTCTGTGTTCAGACTCTTCAAAGACATGCTAACGCAAGCCAGAATTGTACTCAGCGAGGCTCCCTTGGGACTTAAGGTAAATTTGTGGGTTTGTGTTTGCTGATTCGTGCCTTTTGCAGTGTAACTTGGTATTCAAGATGAATGAGGAGTCGTCTCCTGGAAAACTGGATTCCTGGAGACATTTTCATTGACTGCTGTTTTAAAAAGTAATTTGAGAAAATATGGAAGTGCTTCAGTTCAAAAGGCTGAGGATTGCAAGGCATTTTATGAGCCTCAAATGCATACATATTCTAAGTCTACCATCTCTGCTGAATCGCCTAGAAAACATGCTGTGGCAGGAGAGTACAGAAAGGCAGTGTCATTTCCGTGCTATACATCCAAATGGGTGATGCTGTCTTCCATGGAGAATCAAAGCCTGAAATCCACACTCATCTCCAAGACCTTAGCTACGGTGTGGCAATACCAGCCTGTTCATACCACCAACCCTGATGCCCAAGCAGGGACAGTGAAGTCGGGTCCTGAGGTCACAGTCCTGTTCTGCAAAGCTACAAAAGTGAACCTACTTAAGATTCATTCAAGTTGATGGGACTTAAGGTATGTCCTTAGGTTTGCATTTTACCAGGGAACTTACTTCAGCCCTGACAGAACAGAAAAATGTTCTTGGGAACCTCTTCAATAAAAATACTGTAAGTACAGAGCCCCAGTCCAGTTAACTGCTCCAGACTGTAAATTAGTGGAGCCCAGTGACCTTATGAGCTGGACAAGAGTCTGTCCCAGCTGCCTCACAGGATGAAAGCCGCAGCCTGGATCAAGCCCACAGACCTGGGGCTGGAGAGGATGCTCGGACCCCTACGGCTCTGCAGTCAGGCTGCCTATGTAAAGCACAGGAGAGGGGGACAGTCCTCCTGGACCACCAGCATCCTCTCTGCCTGGAAAAAGAACTAAATGACGGTTTCCCAGACTTTTGTCAACAGCTCTAATTGCAAGGTTACCACTCACAATAGCTCCACAAGTTGCCTTCAGGGAAGCTGGCAGCTGCATTTCTTTGAGAACAATCCTGCCTGTGTACTAAGCACAGCAATGGCTGTGGGGCAGGAACGTTTTGCTTAGGATCCCGGCTGGCCTCAGGCATCCTCCTCGTCCGGAGGTGACATCCCTGCCAGAGCTGGAGCAATTCTGGGTCTACTTAAACATGCAGGTCCAGCAACCTTAAAATCAGGAACCGAGGATGCTTTGCAGTCAAGTATAAACACGCTTCTCCTTTAACTGTCTAGGTCCTCTACTGGATTTGACTCCAAGCTGTTTACCTATAGAACATACACAAGGAGGTAACAATTACATGTGGAAAAAAAATACGACTGAACTTCTCCGGGTGCTATGGTATATTATAGAAATCATATCTGACATGCAGCGAACATCAGCAACAGTGACAGCTGCTGGTCTTAGACGAAAGCAGGAGTGCTGACACTGCAACGTACAAGTACAATATTGTACATTATCTGCACGTGTCCCCCTCCCACTCACCCAAAATTAAGCCTTCTGGGAAGACATCCAAGAAAGAGTACACCTAATACTCAGGCCCCTTGTCTCCTGTGACAAAACCCCACAGAATGGAGCAGATTTAAGAGCAACAGAAAATCCAAAGCAAAGCAAAGAAAACCATTTTTAAGAGCTACGCTGAGTGCCAGAAGGCTAAACAAAGACTTTATCTACTCCCAAAATAACAAATTGGTCCAGTGCCACAAGTAGTCTAACAGTTCTGGAAAGCATATCACTTAATGCCAACAATAACAGACACCTTCGGTCAAGTATGACCCCTTTGCAGAATTTTACCATATATGACTAATTCAGACAGACAGTAGTAAATCAAGAGTCTGTTCCTCATCTATATATGAAATCATTTATAACACAGTGAAATTCTAACATTGGAGTGGTATATTGCATAATAATTTTCTCTCATGTTTATGTATTCTTCCAAAATTTATTCCCTGAAGTACAGCTGAACGAGGGAGAAAAGAATCAAACTATAAAATACTATATATATTCATGTGAAAACAGGCTGCTAAGACAAACTAAAATAATAACGAAACTTGACATGAGTTATTTGAAAAGGTGAAGGCAATAGATGTGAGATGATGCAAACCATGTTTCCGTCCCCTTCCACGTGAAAACAATACGTTCGTATGCACACACGTGTCCGTGCGCACGTGTCCGTGCATGTGTGTGCATTTTGTACCAACTTGTGAGCTGCTCTCAGGCAAGGAGGAGCAAAATAAGCCAGATGAAGGCTTTGGGGTGGAGGTAGCGAAACGACTGCCAGACAAAGGGGAAAATAAACATTAGGCAACATGGTATGTCCTGCATTTTCCATACAGCGGGAGCAGGAAGAGCGGAGAGGCAACAAAAACAAAATGAATATAAGGAAGTGTTTGTACAAACAAGCAAGTAACCCCTAGAAACTGCTTTCATACATGTTACTGAGGTAATTAGCTTGGAAAACACCAGGAAAGGATTACATTCACACATATTTGAATATCACATGAAGTTACAATAGCTGAAATAAACGGCTCCAAGGACACTGACTTGCCTCATTTGAGAAGGACTTTGTGTGGTGATACAAGTCCGGAGCAACAAAAACAAGTGTCAAGTTGGCTAAACTGCCAACAGTCTCCACTCATCAGACTGGACAGCCCATCGTTTCCCCAATTACAAAGGCTCGTTTCAAACAACAAGGCCCTAATGGTGTGCTGAGCCCCCACAGATGTCCGTGCACAAGCGCAGGGTCCCCATCCTCTGTGGTGAAAGCCTCACTGAGCCAGCACAGAGTTTGCTTGAGCACATACAATCCCCCTCCTGAGCTACCAGCACAGTGGACAACACATGGATGAGCAGGCTAGAAAACGTCTGGCCGAGCGCCCCGCCAGCCTTGCACTTCTCGCCCAGCTGTGAACTGGTGGGCTGGAAGCAAGGAAAGAAACTGGTACAAATCTCCAACATCTCCAAGGTGTCCAGGTGCCCTACAGTTAACGGGATTTGGTGTCTAATCTGAAAGACCGAAAACTGGTTTGGTGTCTAACCGGCCTGCCTGTCACCTCTCCAAACAACAGCTGTACTCCTGAAGCACACCAGCAATTTGAGAACGTTTTCCTGAAATACCAAATGGGCAAGAGCAACCTGAGTGTGGTGAGAGAGGAGGCCATTTGCACATGAGAGGTCTTCTGCTCTGTGCCCTGAATTTGGCAAGTCCTTCCTGAATGCAAAGCAGCCCAAGGCTGATGGAAAATACTGGCATTCACTATCCTGAGTGAGTATTTATCGGCAACTACCTCACCCAACAGTTAAATGTTCATCTCTCAGCTGATTTCCCTATCGGTTTTGGCACCAGACTCTAAATGCACTGCAGGCAATGGAGTTGCTCCATTCCCTTCTCTAGCTTTTAGAGAAGACCATTGAAAGTATCATCAAACAGTTAAAATTGTGCTAACCTGCAAAGCACTTTATTTTACCTTATGTATTTTGCAATGAAAAAGAAAAAATCATCTTCTGTTTTGCATAAAATGACTGCTTTTTAGAAGAGCTAATTACTTTTGATTTGTGTTAACCTTTTTGCTGGGAACATAACAGTATCTGGTTGCATGACAACAATTACATGTAAATAAATCAAAACAAATTTTAGTTGCGAGTTTCGGGCCTATGTGATTACTCTTAGGGCATTAAAATCTGGTTTTAGAAGAATGAATACAATGCCAACGAGCCTTTAAAAGGCCTGATTCCCACCAAATAGCCACAAAACTCTTTGACTTCTGACGTAAAGCAAGCACAAAGGTTAGATTTTGGAATGTAAAGTTGATATGGCGGCTTTTTAATGCTGCAATAACTGCTGAAATTTTTCAGCTTTTGTTGCACTTTTGCTCCATCGCTGTTCCTGCGGGGTTTGGCCCCGGCCGTGCTCAGAGCTCGCTGCTGGAAATCCTGGTGTTACAGCTCACTGCAGGAACAAGGCTGAAACCACATATGGTGAAGGACAGAGAGACAGAAGGGTGCTTGCTAAATGACCAGCACCATAACAGTAATGCCCAGCTTTTCACCTTCAGACTAGTATGTTGACCTTTAATTAGTGAGAGGATTATAGTTGTAACCAGCTGTGATCGCGATATGGCACTAAGCAGTTAAAACTCATTGTCCCCGCTCAGTTATCCCAATGTTGGCTGCTGTTATCCTCACTTTGCCAGTGAGGGAAGACGGACAACGAAAAACAGCAAAAGCACATCCAGACTTTACTGAAATCCATGGGCCTCTTTTAGCTGTCCTTAGCGGGTTTTAGATTTGGCCTCAGCCTTGGCTAGACTAAGGGCTCCCCTACTCTTAGGAAGGTTCCGCAGCCCAGCAACACCATCAGCAGCCCCACCAGCGCAATGGCCCGCGGCCACAGCTGCTCCAGCACAACGTACGCCAGCCCCCAAGGGACAGAAAGGACAGAAGGCCCTTCTACTGTTCCTCCCACTCCAAACCACGCCATCAAGGCTGTTAGGTGCATACAAAGCACAGCATTAAACTGCAGGGTACGATGTGCTAACTGATGGGCTTTCAATTGAGAGTGGAAAGTTTTAGGTGGTTTATATTGAACTAACGGCATGTACTTGGCACTGAGCTCAAATGTGCAGAACAAATAATAGAGAGTAAATAATAAATTGCATAACCAAGGATCAAAATCAACCCAGACGTCATTCTGGCGATGCGTATGCTTACATATACATACATACATACATACATACAGATATATACGGCTATATACATTTCTGACTTGAAATTCAGTCGCTGGGAAAAAAAAGTACAAATTATTTTGAGTTAGGAGAATAAGTCTTTTGGAGGTAAGGGAAAATCACCATTAACTCCTAAAATTTCTATTAATGTATTGTTTATTAAAGCTTTTGACCATTTGGACTACTACAGAATAAAATAAAAATAAAAATAAACAGCTAAATCTTACATGGTACAAGCAGTACCATGACTTGCAAGGAATACAGAAAATACACATATTTCTGCATCTAGTAGCCACTTCGGAGTTAATGAACTTTTGAATTTTAAAATAATTTTTTTCAACCTAATGCTAAAACCTCTCTCGTGCTGACGACTGTCTCCCTCCCTTGTTCAGTCTTCATGTCTCAAACGACATTAAATGTTTGTTCTTTGTCCTCAACTAGAGACCTATTCCACTGAGAACTTGCATATTATCTTTCTACTTATCTCTGTTCCAGTTTCCCTTATTATCACTCACATTTTCCCCTCATTTCCACATTTATACATTAACCATTTTTGCTCTCTTTGCTTCCTTTTCTTACTCTGGGCTTCACACTTTCTCTTCTGCCTGTCACATCTCCCCATTTATGTTTACAAAACACTCTCCAGAACCCTTTTTTAAAAAAACCTTTTTTAATCCCTACCTTTTAGACAATAAATCTCAACAACCTCCCCTTCAACCTCTGTTCATGTGTCTCCTCCTATTCTAACTTTTGGGATAGGCAGGCTGGCTTTCTGACCTCCGTACATGCTATCTCTTTTTATGGTGCGATGTATCTTTTAATTATGGAAGAATCTACATCCCAAGGAAGACCAGAAACGACCCTCCAGTAGACAACAGCAATTTGCTCTGTTTTAAAGTTGGTGCAGATAGCTATCTCATCTGTTCTAGAAAAGAAAACAGTTTATTGTTGCCCAGTGTCTAGAAAGATAAACTGACTTTGAACACAAAGCAGAATCAATAAGAAGCGCAACGGCCTCATTTCATTGCCTTGCTCAATGAAGCGTAAAAAACAAACTGACAGCATAACAAAGAGAAAAGAATAATTGTGTTTTAAACGTATTCCAAATTTGCAATCCAGTTCAGGAAAATATTGTAACTTGTTTGGGCTTTTTCCTGACCACAGAATTTCACTTTTGTGAAAGTTGGATCTTCCTTTCTGAGTGACAAAATACCTGCAGGAATCCTTTTGGCCCTTACACTGCTTTTTTTACACCTGTATTTCTCTGCAAAGGAGATGTGTGTTTTACAGACACTCCTCTATCTTAGCAGGATGGTGCACGCGCTGTTAGAGTGTGCGTTACATGGCCACGGCCGTCATAACTTGCATGCAGCATTAAAGATAACGAATAAGCCAAGCGCTGAAAGCTGACCATCAGCACCTTGCAGAAGAGGTTCTGACACTCTGTCGCTTCCTAGTGCTTCTGTATTTGTGCCAAGAAAAAGAGATCATCGCCAAGACTGTGTGATGTGCAATAGCTAGCCAACATGGTCTTCTTAAGTGCAGCCCATTTTCACTTACAATGTGTGGAAGGAGGTCATAAATTGTTATCCAAAGCAACCACAGAAAAGCAGAGTGCCTTACAATGATTTGTTGTAGATGATGTAGTTACATGATCAGCCAAAGCCATCACTGCCACCACAAATGATTTTCGCACAGTTAGTTTTAACCGGGAACCATTGTGCACCCTCATTAATGCTATGGTCAACGAGAGGGACGGAGCATGGATGGGGATGGGAGTAGGAAATCATGGTTGGGGCCAAGGGATCAGGAGAGCACCAGTGCCAGTGCTGGCTGATGTCTGTCTGCTGCTGGCAGAAGGCAGCATCCCAGATGAACAGTTTCTTCTTGGCATCTCACACTGGGAGTTCACTGTGCGTAAAGATGGCCTTTATGTTAATACAGTCACAGAGACGTCTCTAAGCACTCAGCCTTGACACCCTCTCCTTGCTGAAACCCCTGCTTATAATCAGCATTTCCATGGTACAGTTACTTAGTGATAGAGGTAATTAAAATACTTCAAGCAATGATGATAATTGTCTTAATCAAATCAATAATCAGCATCAGCTGATTTAATTCATGAGGTATTCTTTCCTCCTCAGATGGCACTGAGGTGAGAAGTTCAGCTTCAGTCCTTCCTAAAACACATAGGAAAATGCACATGTGACGTGTTATTGTTGTACCATGCAGCTGCTGCCATGAATCCTGCATACCAGGGATATGTCAGAGCCACGAACAGGTCCATCCAGAGCTGATGGAAATGGCCCTCCTTGCTTTGGTGGGCAGAGCCTGCTGCAGACGCTTAGTTTCCAGTCAAAGGAAAAAGAGGAGGGCTGTAGCTTATGGCTGGATCTTGCTGCTGCCACATCCAGTCTTAGAAGCATCGCTAGGGTGGTGCCCAGTGCCACATCTTCCCCATCAACGGGCTGTTAATGAAACATAATCATGTTTATGAGAGTGCTGTCTTTCTCCCACCAGGAGACTCAGCATCGGATGAGGTATACCTATCCTTTCCTTTTCTACTGCTGGAAAAAAAGAGATCTCCTCCATAGCATGCTCATACACTCCAGGGTGACATGTGTTTGTCATTAGTGTTATAGTCAGCTGCAAAGCAGGAGCTCGATGATCATTTTTTTGTTCAGATGAGAACAGGAACAGTATGCAACGCCACCGAGCCCCTCTGAGGACATTCCAGGTAATTCAAACACTACTGTTTGCGAGAAGACATGCTAGAGGCTACAGCTCAATCACACTCAATAGCTTATTCCCCTTGAAGCTGGGTAGGTTTCTTGCCAAAACTTCCACTCTCTCTCCCTAGATCTGACGTTCCCAGCCTGGGAAAGGTGAGGCATCGTTGCATCTTAACATGTCGTGCTGCCGGAGGGAGGTCCACCAAAGACAAGTTTTGTAGCAACTCAGCATCCACAGAGATGCCTTGGTTTCCAGCAGGCATCAGCACGTCTCTGGGTTTACTGCTGACCACCCTCGAGCTGTTTCTGTGGAGTGTGAAATGCTTTTCCTTCCATGTAAGGATGCAGGGAACTCCACGACGGGAACTCAATGCAAATTGGACACCATCCACCCTCTCCTTTCTCACAATAGCTAGCAGGGAGCCCTGGCCCAAGACTGCCAGTGGCTCTGATGAAGGTTGCTCGCAGGTGATGTAACGGAGCCTGAAGCAGTGCTCCTTGGCAGGCAGGCAGGGAACAGCAGGATCACCATCCTGCCCTGGCACGGCTCGCTTTTGAGCTTCCTCTTCTTATCAGGACAAGAAGCTACATGCAGCGGTGCCGGGGCGGTGGAGAAGGGTTTAGGGTCCTGGCTGTTGCTGGGAAAGGGGATGATGGGGGAAAAAAACAGCCCACGTGGGCTCTTTTTTCAGCCCAATAGCTGCTTTTTCACATTATGGATTTAGCAAGGCTGCCACCTGCTATCTGGGTAACACATTCCCAGCAACTCTCTTTGCAGCCTGATGGAGCTGGGAAGCTTTCTGAAAACAGCGGTGTCAGATCATTTCACCTTGTTATCCCTTCTGTGCCTGCTATCTAATATTAAACACATTTCTCCGCCCTCCTCAAAAATCAGTAACTCTATTATTGGAACAAGCTGTGTGGGTCTTCAAATTTTGTCCTGCGCTAATGAAATCCTGTCAGTCAGCAGCACAGCTTGTTCATGGCTGAGATTACCGAAGTTCTTGCCTGCAGGTTTTTCCACAGCGCAACACAAGGGATAATCTGGTCTTGTGAGTGTATGGTGAATAAACCGAGCTTTATTAAAGGAATCAATACTTTCAACTGAAATTATGCCTCCTGCCAGGGAGGTGATATCATTACTAGTGCAGGTATCAGTATTCTGCTGAGCTGGCATCTGAAATAGAGCTCATGTTTTGCTAGGCTTTTCGGAAACCTCCGTTCAAAACCTCAGAACTCGAATATAATAACTTCAGTGTTTTGCTTGGTTTTTACAGTGCCGTTGCCTGATAACATCAGCACCAGCAGCCTACCCTGTGCTTTACCTCGCTAAATGTATTTAGGATTAGATGCAAACTGTATCTTTCTTTCATCTTCATGGGATTTAGATAAACGTCCCATCAGGCTGAAGTGTCACGTGCAAGACCCTGGGAATGAATGGGAGCTCTCTGCAGGAGTCCAGATCCGTCTCCCTTGGGGACCAGGAACACACTGGGTCCAGAAAGCTTTGCTGAGCTGGAGAGGAGTCTGGGAGCCTCTGAGTCAAAACGCACTGCTCAGTCTCCTTAAAATCCCACCAGCACCCATACTTTCAACAGTGGGCAGATACACAGATGCCTCCATTTCTGTTCAGAGCCCTTAAACCAAAACCCACAGGGAAGTGGGACCCTGGAAGACAGATACTGGTCTGCCCCTCGGCCCCACTGAGGCACGCACGTTCAGGGCATGCCAGGAGTGAGAGGGCTTGCATGTCTCCATCTCCCAAGCTGTTATGTGCAGCATTGGCTTTGGCCACATGAAAATCAGGTTCAAATCCTGGGGCTGCAGCAGGGGTTTGAGCTGCAGCCTCCCATGTGGTGGGAGACAGCCCTTGCTGTCAGGAGGCCGTTGGATAAAGCGGATGGCTCCCTCTCAGCCTCTCCCTATGGCGCGGTTGGACTGGGAGAAATAACCTAGATCACAGCAAGGGAAGGGGACCGAATTCTTGTGGGCACCACAGCAGGCATGTGGTCCATGCCCAGCACTCTGTCTCCTCCGCATCCCTCCGCCGGACCAGCGAGGGTGGGAAATGGGCTCTGCCAATGTCCCCAGGCAGGACCTTTCCAGCCTTAACCTATGGAGAAGGGGAACTCCGTCAGCAGCGAGGAGCGATCGCTCAGCATTCCAAATAGCGAGTGGTGCCCACCTCCCCCATCTGCCTGGGCCCCAAGCACAGCGTCGTAGCCATCCCTAGGGATGGAGGACATAGCCGGGCAAAGCATGGCACCCTCCTTGCACATCTGCACAACTGTGCTGCCCTGCTCAGAAGTAATCTGGTTGATTTACTGACCTTGTGTCACTACAAACCGTGTTGGGATACGCGGTGGAGCAAAACTAAGCAGTGACGTATCCAGGTGATGCTCAGTCTCCCTTTGCAACCCTTCTTGTGATTAACATTAGACACTTTAGCGCTTAAGGTGGGACCAAGAATTCCTCAGTGTGGGAAACATCTGAGATGCTGCAAAAGCCTAATACCTTTGAGGACCTGTGTCCAAGCACATGTGACTTACAACAAAGCAAATTCTTTAAAGGTTTACATTTCCTTAATTTTTTAGTTTTAAAATCTTGATAGCAGAGAACTCTTCATTATCGGTCCCTGTATGTTAGGAATCAAATATCATGAGGTATAGTATTAAAAAATGAATGCTCTAGGAAAAGGAAGATCTGGATAGATTTGGAACAGGGTCATAAATGTGTCTATTGTTTTCTATGTTGAGAAGCATCACTGATATCAAGACGTAGGTTAATAAAGATGAAAATACTTAGGGTTTAATAAAATTATGGTAGCTTAGTTCATGTTGTTTACTGGACAACCAAATCGCTATTTCTTACCATCACAGGCAAATAAGGATTTTGGTAATTAATTTTATCCAAGAATTAAAATTTCCTAGAAGTAAAATAATTTCTAAATACGACCAATGATAAAGAAATCAATGAGCCTGGAAAGCACAGCATCCTCATACTGAATGTCTCCGGGAACTGTACTTGGGATTTAAAGAGCTGATTGAAAAAACCCCACAGCTCTGGTAAACTCTAGCATTGTCTGCTGAATTCTCATTAATTTGTGTAAACTTCATTGATTTAGCATTGTTATATTTATGTGGAATAAACGCATAGCACTACTGAGATGCATGAACATTCAGATAAGGAAATTAGCTAAACACATATGCCCTTCTAGGGTAAGGTAAAACTAGGTGACTCTGGGCATGAATTAATTTTTCACTAGCTCATGCTGCATAGAGCGCACTTGAAAATTCTCTTTACTAGGGGCAAGTTTGGGGGTTGGCCAGTGAGAAGTTAACCAAGACACCATGGGAACCACCGTGAGGTGGCTGACCTCGAAGGCTGGTAAATGATAAACTCTAACGCTAGCTTTAAAACTATCTTCATATTAGGAAAATTAGCTAAATTATGCTGTCAAGAACATAATTAAGGGAGCTCTATCGGTAGTAGCAGTATTTGGGTAAAACTAGGTCTGACAAAAACAGCATCAGAATATGACTAAACCCCCTGCAAAGTAAAATCTGGACTATCCAGAATAAACTTTCATAAAATAATAGCAAGGATTACCAGCAGAGCAAGCAGATTGACTCTGCCGTAAGCAGATGTGTGGGACCATGCTTACAAGATCAAACAAGGATAAGATAATCCCAGGTGAGTGGAAGGTATTTAGTGGATGCAAAATGCCTGAGGACAGCGATGTGCGATGACTCCTTTGAGAAGTAACTAGGTCAGACAGGCTGATGATTTACACGGCTCCCTGAAACACAGAAAACAACTTTTACATAAAATTATGGCACAGCTAAAACCTTCAGAATTTTGTTCTGAGGCGATAAACATGCTTTGGGTCAATTTTACAAGTGGACTGGTTTTGTGTGCAGTCTGTGGGCTTTCCCATGGCCCAGGCGGCCGAACAAAGCAGAGGCGCACCTCTCCGCTCACAGAGCTGTCGAATCAGCAGGGGAAGCGAATGGGAGCTCTTAATACACTTGAATGCTGTTTCTCAGAAATAAACTGTCCTAATTGTAAGCTGCTGAGCTCAAAATGGTAGCAGCCAGACAAAAAGCTGGCAGGCTGCAGGAGCCCCGCAGCCCGCAGTGACCTGGCGCGGTGGCTGTGTGGGAGCTCCTCCCCAGGCCAGCGGGAAGAGGCAATACCTGAGATTTTGGGCAAGTGGGGTTGAAAGAGGTATTCATGGCAAGTGTTAGGCAGGAATGTGGGGAAGGATGGGGCTGTGTCTGGAGGATGGTGAAGGGCACAGTGAGGCTGCTTGGGCAGGGGAAGGGATGCTTAGGCTAACAGGGTGAAGGAGTGCAGGACTGCGAGGAGGAATGCAGCAGGGTCAGATGCAGGCTTTATCTTTAAAAAATTCTGAACTATGGCCTCAGGAAAGACAGAGACAGAGAAGAGGAGATCTGCTGAGGAGACAGAGTACGTACCTTTATATATAAAGTAGGTATGTATTTATAGTTAATAAATACATATGCATACTTATAAAATGTTTTGATAGAAATAGTCCTTGTCAATAGAAATAAAGTATGTGGTGAAAGTTTTCATTCTTGCTTTTGTTTTTCTTCATTACAGGGTTTTATTCCTGAGTGTCGTAGTAATGTGTTCCTTAACATTGTTCCTATAGTAATGGACTTACCGACATATTTATGTCTGTCCCTCATAGTTACTCCGCTTCTGGTAGACTGAGTAAATATCAGACATGAGAAAACTAATGCTTGGATGTCAGACTCTTCTAGCTCACTTAGCAGTGCCACACGGCCGAAAAGAGTTTTATTTCGCATCAGTGTGGCCCCTTATTCACAGTAAGAATTTCCTTTCTTCAAGTACAGTCAGACCTCCCCAGAACTGCAGTGCTACTCCCCTCCCTTTAGGATCTCTGCCGTTTATTTCTTATAGTCTGTAGGAAACGTTATCGAAAGAGTAAATCAAATAGCTTTGGAGGCTACCTGAGGGAGACATGGTAAATAACTTAGCATCATTACACACAGTTCCAGCAGGGCTGGGAGCGGGACAGGTTGGACAAGAGAGCACAGGCGTTTCATGCAATAAATGGAGTCAGCCTGCTCTGACTCACACGCCTCTTATTTGACTGACTCGGAGAGGTCCTCCTCCTTCATGTAACCTTCAAATCGTGAAACAACAGTTGCTAATACTTCTGCTTCTCGCTGTGCTCCCTTCTCTCAAGACCTGAACCAAAAGTTTTGCTATGACACTTGAGGTCAGGCTCTTGGTCTTGCTCACAGCAAACACCACCTTGTTCCACAGGAACCGATACTGGCTTTGCTTATGGAGCAGGGCTCTGAGATGTGCATACATTGCACACAATCTGGTCATTCACAATTCATTGCAAATGAAAAAATAAAATCATAAATGGGAAGGAAAAAATATCTCAGTGAGTTGCGGCTGCCAGCACGTGGGCTGCAGCACACTGGAAGCACATTTTAAGGGGAAGAGGACAGCTAGTCTTTCTCATTGGCATGCCTGACATGGAGGTAATTTTTAATCTCGTAGTAGAGGCAATTTGGCCCCATACAGTGGCCACTGGACGATGCGAGTCGCGTGCCACCCAGCCGCTTGCGCTAACAGTCTCTGTTTGGTGGGACGTATTTCTCACCTAACCTGCAGACAGCCATTTCGCTGCACAGCGCTTGCGCTGGGGGTTTGGCAAGGAGCTGCCTCCACCCAGCTAGCCGGGCTTCATTTCTGGTGTGCACGAAGAGGCTGTTCCCATGCTGAAAAGGAGCAACCTGGCACTCGTGCGGGTGACGTGTAGCTGATTTGGTATTTGATTAATAATGAGGGGGAGATAAACCTGCATCTCCCTCTAAACACAGGGAGCTCCGTGTGTAAACCTGCACCAGACCAGCCAGTGCATGATGGGCCCCGCGGACCTGGGAGAAGGGGACGGTTTAAAAAGCGGCTCAAGCGCTGAGCTGTGTTCCACGGCACGAACCGGCTGCTGTGGGTAGGCCCAATCGCTGTGAAAACTACTGAAGGCCTTCCTAACGGACCCATGCTGGAGCGGTGGTTCAGCAGGGAGCCGCGCTGCCGGTTCCGACCCCGGGGATGCCTGCAGGGTCCCCCACGCCCGCTCCCACGCCAGCCCGCGTTCTCACGTCTGGAGAAACGTTATTTGTGAGCCCTACACGCCTTCCCCCGTGTTCCCGGGGAAACGCGGTCGCGGGGCCTGCTCGTGGGTGGCGAAGAAGCCCAGAATTTCAGGAAAAACCCTAAAAAATTAGTGAAAAGACAGGCTGGGGTCCAATCCGAGCCTGCGGGCGGGACACCCCCTGATGCCTTCGGGCCTCTCGGAGCAGCTGCGGCAGGGTCACCCCCTTCAGCCCCTCGCACCTGGACGCCTCGGTGCCTCACGGCCAGGGGCGCTCCAGGCACACGGCTCCCCCCGCNAGCCCCCGCGCAGCGGCGTAGTGCGGGATGAAGGGATGCGCGGTGGGCACTGCTGCCGCTCCGAGCTGCGCCCCTGGGGCCCGGCCCGTCCCGCCCGCGAGGGCTGGGGGGGGTCCCGTGGCGGCCCCTCGGTGGGAGGGGGGAGGTCGCCCGTCCTGCCCCGCCGCCTCCGGCCGAGCGTGCGGGGCTTGGGGCTCGTCCCCTCGCCCGGCGCGAGCTGCCGGGCCGCGCGTGAGCGGCGGCGAAGCCACCCGGTTTCGGCGAGAGGCGGGGAGCGGCGCGCGGAGGCGCCGTTTGCGCGGTGCCGCTCCGCTCGCTGCGCCGAGCGGGGCGCGGGGAGCTGCAGCGCCCCGGGCTGGTGGTCCCGGCGGGGAGGCCGGGCGGCCGGGAATCCCCCAGCGTCTGCCGGTGCGGGCTTCTTGTGTTTAAACCTGCTGCTGACAAACGGTTTGGGAAGCACTCGGCAGTTGCCGGGGCTCGTCAGCGGCGTTTTGGAGAACGCTGGCCGGGTAGCGTGCTCTCTCCCCTCTTGACTGGGTACGGGTTTAGTAGAAGTCAGGGTTTTCTTATTAGAGGAAAGTAGTTCGCCAGCAAACCTGCAATCAGAAGTCAAAACTGTTGGCGCTGGTAGTGAGATCATCTGGATGCTTAATTACTGCTCTTGAGCTCCCTGAAGGCCTGCCTGAACTAGCCAGAAACTCTTGAGGGAGCAGGGAAGGCTTCTCGCAGGGTTGGAAGCCCGAGCCTGCTACCTGTGGAGCTGCGCAAGGAGACGCGGGCAGCATGAAGCCCTGGGGTGGCTCTGGGAGAGCGGCTCACGCACGGGCAGGGGTACACACTTGTGCGCTGTCCCACCCGCAGAGCTGCTGCAAGCCACCAGCCCTCTTCTCCTCTAGTGCCTTCTGGGCACCGCGGCCTGCCTCGCGGTAGCCCTCGCTGTTGGGTAATTGAGGAAACATTGCGGCTCTTCCCACGCGAGCCGTCGCGGGACCATTATGGGGAGGATAAGTGGAAATACCTTCAGTGGAAGAGACCAAGGTCACCTTGAAGGACTAACTTCAATTCCTTTTTGCTTTTCATTTAACGAATTCCCAGAGCCCTTATCAGAAGATTTGAGTCAGCTGATGGTTGCCAGATCGTCTCAATGCTTCGTCTCCCTTGGGAAGAAGGGGTGGAGCTGCACCCCGCGTTGCCCAGTCTTACACGGGAAATCTCAGGCGAAGCTAGAAACCTGGAGCTCCTGAGCTCCAGTGTACGTGGAAACTAAATTATTGTCTGCTAACAAAATGATTAAAATAACTTAGACTCGTGTAAATGCACAAAAGAACGTGAGCGTGGGGATGGTGAGAAGAAAAGACAGAAGTAGTTCTTGTACCAAATCCCGCTTACGTTTTGGAAGGCATACAAAGTGGAAAGGAATCTCGTCTCCTTTTTCTTTCCCCCAGTTGATGCATTCCTTCTCCAAAGCTTTGTGCAGCCTATATTCCCTTTAACGAAGGACGCTCTTTGCCGTGATTGATGTNCGCTGCGGGGCCGCGCCGGGCAGAGAAGCGCCGAGGGGAGCGAAGGCTGGCGGTGAGTTCCGCGCCGCGCCGGGCCGGGCCGGGCCGGGCCGGGCAGGGCCNTCGCTGCGCCGAGCGGGGCGCGGGGAGCTGCAGCGCCCCGGGCTGGTGGTCCCGGCGGGGAGGCCGGGCGGCCGGGAATCCCCCAGCGTCTGCCGGTGCGGGCTTCTTGTGTTTAAACCTGCTGCTGACAAACGGTTTGGGAAGCACTCGGCAGTTGCCGGGGCTCGTCAGCGGCGTTTTGGAGAACGCTGGCCGGGTAGCGTGCTCTCTCCCCTCTTGACTGGGTACGGGTTTAGTAGAAGTCAGGGTTTTCTTATTAGAGGAAAGTAGTTCGCCAGCAAACCTGCAATCAGAAGTCAAAACTGTTGGCGCTGGTAGTGAGATCATCTGGATGCTTAATTACTGCTCTTGAGCTCCCTGAAGGCCTGCCTGAACTAGCCAGAAACTCTTGAGGGAGCAGGGAAGGCTTCTCGCAGGGTTGGAAGCCCGAGCCTGCTACCTGTGGAGCTGCGCAAGGAGACGCGGGCAGCATGAAGCCCTGGGGTGGCTCTGGGAGAGCGGCTCACGCACGGGCAGGGGTACACACTTGTGCGCTGTCCCACCCGCAGAGCTGCTGCAAGCCACCAGCCCTCTTCTCCTCTAGTGCCTTCTGGGCACCGCGGCCTGCCTCGCGGTAGCCCTCGCTGTTGGGTAATTGAGGAAACATTGCGGCTCTTCCCACGCGAGCCGTCGCGGGACCATTATGGGGAGGATAAGTGGAAATACCTTCAGTGGAAGAGACCAAGGTCACCTTGAAGGACTAACTTCAATTCCTTTTTGCTTTTCATTTAACGAATTCCCAGAGCCCTTATCAGAAGATTTGAGTCAGCTGATGGTTGCCAGATCGTCTCAATGCTTCGTCTCCCTTGGGAAGAAGGGGTGGAGCTGCACCCCGCGTTGCCCAGTCTTACACGGGAAATCTCAGGCGAAGCTAGAAACCTGGAGCTCCTGAGCTCCAGTGTACGTGGAAACTAAATTATTGTCTGCTAACAAAATGATTAAAATAACTTAGACTCGTGTAAATGCACAAAAGAACGTGAGCGTGGGGATGGTGAGAAGAAAAGACAGAAGTAGTTCTTGTACCAAATCCCGCTTACGTTTTGGAAGGCATACAAAGTGGAAAGGAATCTCGTCTCCTTTTTCTTTCCCCCAGTTGATGCATTCCTTCTCCAAAGCTTTGTGCAGCCTATATTCCCTTTAACGAAGGACGCTCTTTGCCGTGATTGATGTCAGCTGCTGTGCAGTAGCGCAGCCAAGCACTTGAATAAAAGAAATGGAATCTTAATTTTTAGGCTCTACAGTTGTGCCAAGAATGACAAAGGCAAAGTGGGAAATGTCATAAAACTAATTTTATGAGCTCGGTCAGGGTATTAGTGCTAAACCATGAAGCAGTAATGGTGCTAATCCCGTGGAAGTATTAAACAAAGGGATATCTCAGTAATTAGTGTCAGTGTGCAAATGGCACTGCTCAGCCACTCCGAGGAAGCTTCCTAAGCCTTTGCTCAGGAATGTACCTAAGATGCCCCAATTCAGGTTAATAAACTAATCTTATTTTCCCATGTGCCATGAATGGCTGTGTGCTTGTCTCGGCCAAAGGTCTCGTAGCGGCTGCTTGGCAGCGTGTCTTACTTGGGAACTGTGCAGCCTTCCCTGCGTCCCTAAAACTGCTAAGCTGCCAGGCAGGCTGCTTGGGCCGGAGGCTTGTGTTAGCAGTACTAGCCAGATGGGCCACTTAATTCAGGCTTAGCCAAAACTGCTGCTCTCAGATGTGATTTGTGAGTCTGCTCTACCTTGCCTGGGGAGCGCAGGGCAGCAGCCTGATGCCTGTGGGACACCTTGCTCTGTGCCGAGGTCTCTCCAACATGTTGGTGAGAGCCCCTCAGAGAAAGGGGATCTTGAAGCAAAGTGCTCCTCTCTGGCTCCCTGCGTCACAGTGGCATCTCCAGTTCCATTCTGTTGGCCAGGGGGGACAACTGGAGGCTGGTAGTCCTCGGCTTCTGGCTCAGAGGGATGAATGACAGAAACACAGAACAGTAGGGCTTGGAAGGGCCCTCTGGAGATCACCCATTCCAACCCCCTGCTAAAGCAGGTGCCCCCAGAGCAGGGTGCACAGGAATGCGTCCAGGCGGGTTTTGAATCTCTCCAGAGAAGGAGACTCCACAGCCTCCCTGGGCAGCCTGTGCCAGGGCTCTGTCACCCTCACAGGAAAGAAGTTCCTCCTCATGTTCAGGTGGAACTGCCTGTGCTCCAGTTTGTGCCCATTGCCCCTTGTGCTGTCGCTGGGCACCACTGAAAAGAGTCTGGCCCCATCCTTTTGATAACCATCCTTTAGATATTTATAAGCATTGATGAGATCGCCTCTCAGTCTTCTCTTGTCCAGGCTGAACAGACTCAGGTCTCTCAGCCTTTCCTCGAAAGAGAGATGCTCTAGTCCCCTAATCATCTTCGTAGCTCTCCGCTGGACTCTTTCCAGTGGCAAAGCTGATGGAAGGCAGCAGGCCGTGGGCGTTGTGTGGGGATGTCTCTTCTCCCTGTCTGGCTGACACTGGAGAACTTCTAGGGGTAACTGAAGGTCAGTTGTGCCGAGAGAAGTCAGAAGCTCCTGACAAATTCCTTCCTTCCTTCTTCCTCGTAGCTGATCCATACTGTAGTGCTGCTGTGGGAAGCCCGCTGGGAGGGAATGGTGCTGCTGGTGGGGTGGGGTGGCAGGGGGTGCCCTCTGGCCTTCAGTGTGCAAACTCGTGGTCCTTGCCCAGAAACCCTGTCTGAAACAAGGGTCAGCAAGGAGCAGGGGGAGTAATGAGGCCTGAGCAGCTCTGCTGGGTTAGAGCCACTGAATCAATGGCCGTCTCTCTGGCTGCTGTTGGCCTCCGTGCATTCAAGAGGTGGTTCACCAACGCCCACGAGTCAAGGTCAGTTCAGCAATGACTGGGAGATGAGCCTTCAACAGATGCCGCTGTGTTAGCTCTTGGTGGAGACAGAAGGAGGAGAGCTCCGGAAAAGCCAAAGGTGGCAGGCAGTGCTCTGCTTTGGTGCTTGAACCCAGGATGGTTAATGGGAGGAGCAGGAGGAGCTCTCAGTCGAGCTGGGTGGGAGCTGGCGGTGGTCATGGTACGAGGGCAGGGGAGCTGGGCAGGCAGCAGCTCAGCTTGAGATGGCACAGTTACTGCTCCTGGCTCAATGGAGGAGACTCTTCCCAAGGCTGTAGTTTGACGTGACGGGTGACGGTGCCTGTCCCTCCCCACTGGCCTTCTGAGTGTCCGTTGCAAGTGATGCATGAGAGGGAGTTTTACTTTCTTTTAAAGCAGCCGTGGCCCCGTGAGCAGTTTAGTTTGGTTCGTGTACCTGTCTGGTAAAGGCGCAGTTCATGTAATAGCGGTGGAGTCTCTGGGAAATAATCCTCATTAAACTTCTTTGAAGTGCAGGTGTGATCTCAAAGGAGTTCAAAACATCCCTACGGCCCTAATAAGTGGTTCTCCAGTGGGGTGTACTTTGACTTGTAGTGTGTCCCAAAGGATAGGCCCTGCAGTAAAACAAAATGCCGTTGTTGGCACAATTGGTTTGCTTCCACCAGACGAGAGGCCCAGTGTTAATGAAGCATAGAAACTGAAATTATATCAGTCCAGGGCGGTGAGGGGGGGGAGTTTGCTCAAGGTACAGTAAAGCCCTTGTGCATGAAACTGTAATTTGTGCATATCCAATTTATGTAACTTTCAAAAACCCAGGCAGGGACGGGAGGACGTGTCTCGTGAAGACTGTGTCTCTGTTTTTCTTGCTGTTCAGCAGCGGCGGCCTCTGTTCCCCTTGCCAGTCCATCTGCTTTTACAAATAGCCGTAGAGAGCCTGCCGAAGCCTTTAAGTCTGGTCTGGGATCTGAACGGCTGAGAAGTTGATCTGATCACAGAAACTTCTCACACGGTGGAAGGTCACGTTTTTTTAGACAGTTGGCAAAATTGCAGCCTTGTGCTCTGATACACAAACTTCGCAGACCTGGTTTAAGGGAGCCTGTAAACCCGACTGTCCTCGAGCCAGGGCGGTGGTGGACACGGCGGTTAACAAACCTCTCCCCTTCTCACCTCTCGCCTGGCTGGGCGTGCAGAGCCACCATGCCGAACTGGGGAGGCGGCAACAAATGCGGCGCCTGCGGCCGCACCGTCTACCACGCCGAGGAGGTGCAGTGCGACGGCAGGAGCTTCCACCGGTGCTGCTTCCTCTGCAGTAAGTACTCCCCTCCCGCTCCCCTGCAAAACCTCTCCTGGCATAGCTGGGAGGTCACAACAGCAAGGTGCATGTCCATGGGAGATGTCCCAGGCTCAGCTGGCACTCGTGACGCACAGGGGATGGCAGCGGCCGGAGACGGCTTTGTCTGTCGTGTGCTGGGCTTTACTCCTGCTTCCCTGTGTGCTTCCTGGGCCAGGTGGTGCCAAAGGGAGAGCTTGTCTCCTGGAGAGACGTTGTCCTACCTGTCCGGCATGGCTTGGGTGGGATGCACCTCCCGAAGCAGGGCACATCATGCTTTCCTCCTCCATTTGCCCCGCTCCTAGCCTTCTCCTCAGGAGTCTAAGGGATCATTGGGATGGAAACCCACTTAAGCATTGCTCAGGCAGAGGAGAAAGCCTGGTGGCAGAGCCCTGTCTGCAGTGATCTGAGCTCACTGGATTTCCCCCGGTGGTTGCGGGGCCGGCAGCAGCTGAAGGAACGGTTATCAAACCCCTGCCCTGAAGCCCCACGTGGACTGGGACACCAGCGTGCCTAAGCACAGCCGAGTTGTCAGTGCTTTAGCATGGCCAAAAGCCTAGACTTTCTTGGCATGGGGGCCTGTGGCTTATTTCAGATGAAAGGAGTCCAAAGCATTATTTTCCAGTCCAACCAACAAGCCCAGCGAGGCATTGAAAATAGCTTTCTCTGCTGAAAAGATCTCTGCTTCGATGAAGGGAACAAAGGGCCGCTGTGAATCGGAGGCTCCTACTTTGCAAGCAAACAGCCTGTCTGCCTGAATCAGAGAATTTTACCTTATTACAAACCTGGGGTATTGGTTTGTCCTGCTTGCTGATGTTTAATATCTACGGGCAGAGGCAGGCTTTAGCCCTCTTCATCTAAGCCACAGTGACAACTGGCCCTCTCAAGCTAGTTTGCTGTTCGTCTGCAGCATAACATCAGCACACTGTGCTGGCATGTGAGCCTCAGTGCACCTACGCTCCTTTCCCTCAGCTCTACAGCAGCCACAAAAAAAGATTAGATGTCTCGGCTGCCTCATTTTCAGCCTTTTATGGGAGTTTCTATTAAAAGAAACCTGGAACTTGCAGTCAAACAATGGCTCTAGTGTGTCTGAGTATTTGCTTTTCCTTAGTGCATAGTTCTGTTGGGGTTAAAGTCTGCAGACTTAACAAACATGCATTAGTTGATTTACTTATTGGATATTTGTGTCTTATATAAAGAAGCTTGGAGCTAATGAATGCCATAAGCAAAGGTCACCCTGTATTTTGAAGACCTTAAAATTATTTTTAAACAGAAAATTCATAAGGCGCTTTTTTGGGTTTTTTTTCCTCCCCCAGTTCTTTATCACAGGCATAATGCTGTTACAGACGGAGGGATTGTGCCAGCTGGGATACAAAAAGTTTAAGAAGGAAATAGTTCTGCCTTCTACTGTAACCTTGAGCAGAGTGCTTGCATTGTGCTGAAGGACAATGTAGGAATGCCAGAAAAACACAGCCCCCTCCTGCCACCCCCAGTGACAGCTGTGAAACAGTCCCAACTCTGCCTCAAACCAGTTCTGAGGAAGAGGGAAAAACCTTGAAGTTTTTTTTTAACCAGCCGCACCTTGGCCAAAAGGGCAGGACAAGGGCTCTTCTGCACCGATAGACTTTTGCTTTGTGCTGTAAGGCATCTGTCAAGGGAAACTGCTGATGGTACTATCTGGGTTTCTGAGCAGCCTCATATATCAAACCGCAGCAAGTTTCCAGGCTTTAAATGTCACGGTCATGAAGAAGTGGGAAGGAATAGAGCCCTTTATAGGGCTAAGCATAATTCACTAATTCAAACGATGACCTGCCCCCTCTAATCTCTGGCAGTCCCACAGTTGAATAGGAAGAATTGTGGACAAGGAAACCCATAACATCACTTCTCACTTGCTTTTTGGCTTACTACACGTGCTGATGGAAATGGTCCCTTAAGGCAATTTAACTTTTTTTTTCCCCCTCCAGTGGTCTGCCGGAAAAACTTGGACAGCACAACTGTAGCAATTCACGATGCTGAAGTTTACTGCAAATCTTGCTATGGAAAAAAGTATGGCCCGAAAGGTTACGGATATGGCCAAGGGGCAGGCACGCTGAACATGGACAGGGGGGAGAGACTGGGCATCAAGCCCGAGAGGTGAGTGAACTGAGTTGGGGGGTGTGGGACCCTTGTCCTCCTGTACTGTTTCCAGAGGAGTCCCTCAGGCTGGATTTTGTTCAATTCATGTTGTCTGGAATAGAAATGCTGCAAAATACCCCAGTGTAACTGAGCCTTTAGCCTGCGGCGCACAAAGCCTCCGCTGGTGAGTATGCAAGTAGGCACCGTACGAGCAGGAGTTAGTGCAGATACAGATGAGCCATAGGGGACTGGATTACGGAGCTGCTGATAGCTCTGCACGAGCCCACAGAGGTGATCGTGGGTGTTGAGTCGCTCACCTAAATAAGGTGCAAATACAAATGTTCTAGAGGTTCTGTCAGGGATGGACTCAGAGAGCTGAGAATCTGCAGCTACAAGAAGAATGAATTTTTAACTGGCAAATAAAGAACCATTTGTGCTTAATTATAGCCAAAACCAAAATGCCTATTACGTAGTAAACATTACTAGTCTGATTAAGTCCTTGCTGTAAGCAAAGCATGTGGAAAGAAGCTGCGGTATGCCTCACAACTTGCTTCGTGCAAGCTCCCAAATTACTGCTTGACATTTATACGTTGTATGCTCTCCAGCCAGGTTCGGTGATCAGCTCAGGTTCCAGATTATCATCAGTGGACAGGGATTTAACAGAATTCTTTGTAGTTTACTATCTGATAGATCCATGTCCTGATGCAGAATTCAGCACTTCTAGAGAAGTGAAAAGGTGAAGGCTCCTCGGAAAACTGGCTTTTACAGTAGCTTCTTATCCTGTGAAGCATGGCCTCTTTTTTTTGTTGTTGTTCCCCCTCCCCCCCCCCCAAGTGTAATGGGATAGCCTTGTGGTAACTAACCTCTCCAGTTTTGCAAAAATGCTGCATTCTGTACTGCATGTTGGATGCTGGTCTGTTAGTGTTGTTAAGAGCAAGAGGTCATTTAGTAGAAGAGTAAAGGCGTAAAGAGAACAAATGTCCTGTTTCTTTCAGCACGCCCTCTCCCCACCGACCCACAACAAATCCAAACACTTCAAAGTTTGCTCAGAAGTTCGGCGGGGCGGAGAAATGCTCTAGGTGTGGTGATTCTGTTTATGCGGCAGAGAAAGTAATAGGAGCTGGGAAGGTAAGGAAGCATGTACTGCTTTGTATCTGCTGTGTGGACTTTAAAGTGAGCCAGGTGCGTTATGTGGCTTTCAGCAGGAAACCAGCTGTGGGGCAGAGTTACCTTAAAATTGCATTTCTTAGAATTGGAAATGGTCAAATCAATCAACTTCATTGAACAAAAAGCACTTGAAATGCAGGGCGAGGAGCACTCACCTTGGATTTCAGATGTGAAGCTTCAATATCGTCTTGTGCCAGAAACTCGAAGCAGACTGCAGGAGTGCTCTCCCCCTTAGAAGAGGGAACAGTCTTGTGGGGTGTTTCTGCGGAAAGGGGATGTTCCTGAAAATGTGTAAAACTGCGTGTCGCTCTGCCAGTTGTCTGACTTGCTAGGGGGAGGCAAGATCTGCTCTGAATTTGTTAGAAGGAAGCCCAAACCTGTCAGAATGCTGCCCTGAGCAGAATGCTATGTGGAATTCGGGGCTTTGGGCCGCTCACAGAAATGTAGATGCTCTCACCTGCTAGTGGTGCACTTGAACTGGTTTTCATTGCACCAGTCATCTATAAACAACATTGATGACAGCTTTTCCAGTTAATGCATTTTTTACAAACACATTCTGTGTATTTTTTTTGTTTTTTTCCCTAGCCGTGGCACAAAAACTGCTTCCGATGTGCCAAGTGTGGAAAAAGCCTAGAATCTACAACCCTAACTGAAAAAGAGGGAGAAATCTATTGCAAAGGTGAGGAAAGAAAGAGATGATTTGTTTATGGTTCGAGGTAATGTGTTACAAGGACAGATGCTAACTTGATTGCTGGTGTAAGAAACATTTAGGCTCCTGTCAAGATGGAAGTGCTCTACAAGTCATAGGAATAGCGCTGAGAAATGAAGTAAATATTATCGAAGCTGCTGATGTAGCTTACATCTGCATGAAGCAAAACACTACATCTGTGCAGCAGCAGCCTCTGCCTGGGTCAGGGAGCAGATCAGAGTAAGGAAACAAGCTAGCTAGCACCCTGCCCTGCCTTCTTGCATGGTATTGTGGCTATAAACTTGATCCACACAGTGGTTTGGTGACAAGATATGTCTTAACAGACATCTAGCTGCAGAACCGATGTATGGATGGGAGCTACACTGCCTGAACAGCCACAGCCGTAGAGTTCAGTTGTGGCAGTTACACAGCTTAACAAAGTGGTTTTTAAGTGTTGCCTCCGATGCGGATGTTCTGGTGACTAACGGAAAGCAGACAGGCAGCTTAGCCTAGCCAGTGGTGCTCTTAATTAATGAGCCAGAAGCCTCAGCTGCTACACATTCATCTCTTTTGCAGGGTGTTATGCGAAGAACTTTGGCCCCAAGGGATTTGGGTACGGCCAGGGAGCAGGTGCCCTCGTTCATGCCCAGTAAAGGGGCACAAGCTCAAAACCTTTTACAGCACTGCTGCGTTCCTGCTACAAGAAAGAAGAGAGTTTCCTAAACCTTACTAACTACTGTGAAACAGATACTAGTTACTGTAGTGCTTGGCCCATACATTCAGCAGATGATTTTTTTAAAACAAAGATAAAACCAACACTGCTTCTTTCCTTGCTTTGTGTATCACACTGTAACACTTTTAACACTGAGTATCAATTCAATAAAGCTTTGCTTATTGATATATCCTAAACCCAAGTGTTAGATGCTCTGTCAGCAATAAAAAGATAAGGGGAGTCTTGTTGGGGTACTGTGGGAGTGCAGGGGTGGAAATACCATGACAGACTTGGTGCAGACCTTCACTGACGGTTCAACGTGACTGAAAACTGGACATACACGGCATGGGTCTTGGCNGTTAGATGCTCTGTCAGCAATAAAAAGATAAGGGGAGTCTTGTTGGGGTACTGTGGGAGTGCAGGGGTGGAGATACCATGACAGACTTGGTGCAGACCTTCACTGACGGTTCAACGTGACTGAAAACTGGACATACACGGCATGGGTCTTGGCCTTCAGAGGTGAATGACTGTCCTCCAGTATCACACCATTATATGTGTGTGCAAGGCAACTAGCTGCTCATGGCACTGAAGCAGTAAACCTTAGTCTACTGCTCTGTGCCATAACACAGCTCTCAAAGTGATAGATTACAGGTAGCTGTGTCCCTAAAGGGTGGTTGTGTCTGCCATAGTGTCTCCAGTGAGTGGAACGCAAACCTTTGTCACTGCAGTATTTTGCAGGATTGCACCTGCTTTGATATTGAGGTGTTACTATGCACTGGACTTACTGTGCAGAAGGAGCACTCCACCAAGACACTGCAGATTAATACCATCCCTGCTCAGCAACTGACCAAGCTCTGGACTATCACATCAAACACAGGTTTAGGAGCAGCTTTTGACCTTTTCAGGGTAGTGCTAGGAACCTTAGTTCCCTGAAGATGGCGGAGGGTTTCAGCCTCTTGAGGATGGCATCTGACAAAGGTAGCTGCAGCACAACAACAGAACGGAATAAAATTCTGCCTTTAAACACTGTGGTATGGAACACAGCTTGAACTCATGTTCATGGGCAAGGAGCAAAGGCAGTTAAACACATCAAATGCAGCATAGATCTACTCTGTGTGAACACATCATCTGGGTGAAAGCCATAATAGTCAGGGGCCTTGACTCTGCTAACATCTCCCTTTAGTAGTAGCAGTTCCTAAAGGTCTATGACTAGGAGACAATTACTTTTGCCTCAGCCAGATCTTGAGTGGAAAGCTCACAGAGGAGCTTAGCTTCTTTTAGGGGCAGGAACAGCTCCCACCACAAGCCTGTGAAGCCTGAGCTGCTGGCAACTAAAACTGCACTTCTTGTGAAGCAAACAGGAGTCACCTCCTCAACCAGAGAGCCAGGACCAGCCCCCCACAAAGGCCACCTGTGAGAATGAGGTACTTGAGCCTAAAACCACGATGCACATACCACCCAGTTTGCAGCAAGCTGCCCTATTTTTATGCAAGTAACCAGACTTTCGTGTGAGCAGCTTTACAATTTTTATTATTTTTTTGTTTTTAAATCCAGTCCTAAGTTTCTCAAGCACCTGAAGCAGACCTTCACTGCTGTGTGCTCAGGTTCCTCTGCCAAGCTCCTTTCGCAAAGCTTATGGCTTGCTCTTGCCTACAGCGATGAGGAGGCACATGAGATGCGGGCATTGACGCCTCCTAAAAGCGCAAACTGTACCTCAGGGGAGTATGCTTGAGCTCCAGCAGGTACCAGGTGGTTGTAGAAGTATCTTTCCATCCTTTCCCGTGACAGGCATGCTATTGCACAGCAAAGGCTTCACTAGAGACTGACCGCATCTGTGGGCAGGCACGAGCTCCGTCCCGGTGGCTACAACCCACAGGATGTTCCAGGGTGGAGAAGGGACGTTCAGTTTCAACTCTCATTGCGCCCAACGGAAGTCAGTTAAAGAAAAGATGGTATTTGAAACTCTTGTCTGGGAAGGAGGCTGATACCTCTGGTGGAAAAAAAGCTGCACGGAATGAATTTGTCTTCACAAATTCAAGACACATTCAAGACTGGGAATGCTACAATAAAATAGCAAGCACAGTCTAAGGCAGATTTTCAAGCAACATCTACGACTGCAGTCCAAGGCAGTGAAGCAGGGCAAGCCAAAAGCCTAATTAGAAAAATACGTACTAGCCAAAATAATACACAAAGAGCATTTTGTACAGGTTACAGAGGAACAATGTGGCTATGAGGAAGAACAGACAGCCGGCTGAAAATGTGAGCCAAGAGCTTGTACAGTTCACAGAGAGGGAAAGATTACAACTGAAAAACGCAACAGTAAGGCAGAAGCAGCACACATTTCAGGTGAGATCAAGACAGCAAGCAACAGCACAACCCAAGAAACCTGGGCAGACACCTTTGGTCCTGCTACTCGTACCGATGATCCTAATACTTTGCTCCTTTGCCATCTTGACAGTTCAAGGGCTGATCCCCTCCCACTCTTCCACCTGAGCACAGACAGCTCTAACTTAGAAGCAGTATCCAGGCCCCAGCAGCCAAGGACAAGAAAACAATGACAGTGTCCCCTTCTATGGCCTTGTTACCTGATGAAAGTGCTTCCTCTTCTCAGGAACAACATTATGAAATGCTGAGCAGCACTGCTTGATAGACAGAAACCAAAATAATGCTCTTGACATACTACTGAGCACATGAAACTGCTCTCCATTAGTTGATATAGTTACCGTAGTGGATCTAACCTCACACTAGCAGAGTTGGCAGGTATGATTTATGCTGGACAAAAATGGGCATCTAACACATTGCTCTTTTACCTATTAAAAAAAAAGTGCTTTCAATTCTTGGAAAAATGAACTGTAGAAGTGATCGGAAGTGATTTAAACCGCTAAAAGTCAAGGGCTTTCCTTTCATTTCCTGGAGGGAGCCACAGCAATAACTCACAGCTCCACACTGTTCCACATCCCAACAACTTATTTAATGACATTTAAAAAAAGAAATGAAAGAAAAAAGAAAACTTGAAACCATAAAGCCAATATACTTGTCAAGAGAAACAAGTACTCTACACGGAAGTGCTTTCACTTGGTGCTGTCAACTTTTCAGTAGCAGCAAAGCCCTGATTAATAAACACTCAGCTCAGGCTGGAGTAATGCTTTGCGTTAGTCTCAGTCTGGAGCCTTAATTCCAGGAGTGATTGGTTCTCAAAAGTATTTGGACTTCACGATCTGGAGATCTTAAGCAGTATGTAGGCCTGGCAGCAATGTGAATATGGCACTAAGTTTATAAGATACTGCAAATAAATTCAACCTGGAATTAGTAGGTGTAATCTTTACCAATCTCCATTCAGTAGCCTAAGGTGGATAAAATCCAAATACAAGAGTTCACAAGTAAACATTGCCTTTATCGCAAAACAATCTGATTTCACTTAAAGGCAGCTCCTGGGAGGCGCAAGGGAGTGAACTCTAATCAAGCCAGAATGACAGTGCAGAGGGCAGGCTTCTTCCCAAATAAAGAAAACCCAGTAACCAGCTTTCGAGTCATCACGAGCCCACCCACACCTCCCAAGAGCAGCAACTGCTCTGATGGAGCACAGCAGATCTCTGATTAAGATCTGCACAGAATGTCTTTTTTTTTAAAAAAAAAATTCCTTCCCTGATCTTTACCAGACAAGTCAAAGGATGGTCAGCAGAGGCAAGCTTGGGCCTGGCCTCACTAGAAAAATTGCTTGGGGAATGGGAGAACAGTACCAACAGCTCTCAACGTCAGTACTGAACCCACTCAGCAGAAAACACAGACTTTTCTCCCCATTAGGTGTGCTCTTAAGTCCCACCCTTATACTTCAGTGTATATTGCTGGTTATAAATACCCTGATTAAATTCCAACCTGGATGCTTACCTTGTTTCTACTCAAAATCTAACCTTTAGCAGGGACCAGAAGAGTCAAGGTATTGCGTCTCCTGCAGGTGCCACCTAGAAGCACACATCTTGGTCACACCTCCCAGCCCTATGTGGCTGTCTCGTTTACCTTTAGAATACTTCAAATGCCATTAAATCCGTACATTTGGCTACCTGAAAAGTTCCCTAGAAGGAATTCTCCCTTAAGAAACATTACCTTGCCAGCACAATTTGCTAAAAAGAAAGGAGCATCTAATTAGTGAACGGTAACTCTAACAGGCAGCACGAGGGTGTACGTCACCAAAACCCAGAGTAGTAGCTCACAAAATTTCACATCAGCACAGAATTTGGTGCATGCTGTCTTTAAGACATCTGTAAATCTTTCCCGAAAGACTTTACTGAAATAAGATGCAAGACAGCAGCTGTTTTCTCATGGTACGGCTTCTGAAATTGGACAGAAACAACATGGTGTGAAATCACATCCCAAGACAAGACAAACACTGCATCTAAGAGTCAATATTTATTTGATTAATAACTTACAAAATTTAACAGATTTAATTTATGTAAGGAGAGCTAATTTATTAAACATTTTACAGGTGTTTTTTTTTTCACAATGTAATACATCAATATCTTGACAGTATTAAAATAATACTTGGCACAGTTATAAATAAAGAATGTACAAAAAACCCATAGCTTAAAATGTAGTGATGCTGTTTTACACACTAATTGGAAAAAGAAATAATTATCTGGTGGACACCAAAAAATACAGAAACCTGCAAAGAAACAGCACATGTTTAGGGCCAAGACAAAATTCCGATTTATTCTACCTATGTCAGATTAAGTTGGTCTGATCTGCTGTTGGGCTGGATCAGCTTTCTTAAGTTTCAGAAGCAATGCAGTTTTGATTCAACAAGTGAATTGTAAGTTTGATAACTTGACAGAAAAATGCTGCATAGTCGGCTCCCCCCTGCTTGATTTTATGATTTCACATCAAACGATTCAGTGTTACTCAAGACAAGTTACATTTTGCACTGGAAACTTCATACATCCCAAATCCATCTATGCAAGTTAATTTTCACAACTACGTACTATTGCTCAAATTCTGCAGGTCTGGACAAAACTGTCACCAGAGCGCTATTAGCAAGTCAATAGTGCAGAACTCACAGTGTACTACCAAAGATCACCTCTTCTTTCGCAAACGTTCTTGACACGGACCGCGTGACACAACTCATGGCAGTTAATGCTACTGGGCAACTAAAACCAAAACCTGTATCACGTACTGAACTGCTCTTCTGGTGCGAGGCGATACTTAATAAAGTGGATTGAAGTTCTGCAAGTCAACCGACCCCCAACAGAAACGTGAAAAAAAATCATGAACAAATATGCAGAACATTACTGGTGATTAAAAGAAACAACACTGTAAAGTGTTCATGCTTTTTTCTGATTAGAAAAAAATATGAATAACTGATGTCAATTGTTTTCACTGAAATAGAACGTGTCTTAGGATTACAAATTTTGTCTGACAAAAATAGCAAAAGCTTCTTGCCACCCCTACGCCCAAACCTCTCCCATTAAAACTGTCCCAAGACGATGCTGACTTTTCCAGTATTAAACATTCAAGTACTCTAAAGCTGCACTTCTGTAAATCCTGATATCTGGTACTTGCAAACTAAGTGCGTTATCTTGAGATCAATGAACCACTACAGAAAAAATGTTTACTTGCAAATACTGAACATCAACTATTTACAGTTTCACTGCTCCTCTTACTAAGGCAAGGGCCGGGAATACCACTAGATTGCTTTATTACCTGTAATCTGGATATTACAGAAAACGCTAATTTTGCCAAGCATCAAACATGCAGTGAATTTGCAGGGCATAATGCCTATTAACAGCAATATTGAACATCACTAAAAGCTCATTAGATATCTTCCTACACTTTTTGGTTGAATAAAATGAAAATGAGCAGCTTTAAATACACTAAACACACACTCACATAGAGAAAACTGTTTGATAAATTATTTATATACAGATACACATTCTTTACACTGGTCTCAGACATCTGCTTTCAGGTCCCTCCCCAAACACCCCTCACAGGTTTCTTGAACCACTGGGTTGCTACAGCACTTAGAAGAGAACTAATCTGATTCTCAGTCTCTCTGTAAACAATAGTTAAGGAAGCAGTGAACAATTCACTATGAGTATATGAAAACACCATAACAAAAATCAGTGCATCACATTCAAGAAAAGCCCCCTTGGAATGCAATTTCAGATCATTCCTTACCTTCCAAACATATCTGTAGCATGAGAACTTAAAAAAAAAGAAATTAAGCGCGATTTCCACGTGCCAATACACCATCTTCTTCAGAACGCTGCATTACATTTTCTGTGTGTGTGGGCTGTTATGCGGATTTTAATTTTTTTTTTTTTTTAAGTTTGGTTTCCATTATTTTACATCCAAACAAAATAAGCATTTCGGACAACTCTAGGTTCTTCTTCTGCAGTTGCATTCAATTTAAAACTATCTTTTTATAACTGAGGTTTTTGCTTTCACATCTGTGGTTTCCCCCATGCTACTTCTCTTCCAACACGTCTCCAATCACGCTACACTGTACCGTACTGTATGAGGACCAAACCCGTACTGAAACACCACTAGTTTGTAAGTTGCTTATACAATTACTTCAAAGACACTGAATTTTTTCCACTTTTTTCCCTGAACACTATATACTGTAATCTAGTTTTACAGGTGTATCATGCATTTAAGCAGGGCTTTAACTTTGACAGAAGAGCTTTCCTTATTTGTGCAATTGTTTATTTTAGGCTATATAATCTCAGAACAGGGTTATTACAAGTATTTAGTTGTACCACTAACTGGTGGCAAAAACAATCACCAAAAAAAAATGTGGGCAACGTATTTCTTCTCAACGCTACCTGACATGCCCTACTGCTATAACTTAACACTTTACAGGGGATTCCCACCACATGATGTTTATAACAGTATTGAAAAGCACATTTTTCAATGTACATAATACTACAGAAAATCTGTATTAAAAAAAATCACATTACAGGAACTACAACATAGCGATCAGTGAACTCGGCACCATGAACTTTAGTTTTATATTCTAGATTCTTTTTTCAGTGGAATTATTCATATTGGGAAATAAACTTTTCCGCTCAGCACAACGTAACTACTTATGTCAATATTTCTATAATCTCATGCTCCATTGTGAAAGACCTTAAAATAAAAAACCCAACAACAAATACTGTGAATATGCTGTCGCGAATAATTCTCATGTTAAGAACAGTTAAAATCCCTTTTTGATCTTCCTCCTCTTCCTTATCAGGTTTGGCAGTTTATTCTGTCCATTTTTACTTTTGTTAATAAAATTCTGATGAAGAGAAGGTACCTTAAGATTCATCATCAGCCCTACATACAGCATGCTACTCTTCAAGGGATGCGGATTCGAGAGAGAGAGAAGATTTTTCAGGCACCACTCAAATACGATATGCTCACAGGATGAAGGTGGTGCTACACCAGCTGGTAGCCTGATCCTGAAGTCTGGTCATATTCTATTGTATACTGTCTTGTCCAGTCCACGATAACAGGCCGAAAAAGACCACAGCATCTGAATTCAAAGAAGTCTATAATGTTCCTTATACATCCATGGCTAAAACCAAAACAAAACCACATGTTAGTAAGCAGTATCAGAGCTCATCTAACAAAGTACAACATTTTTTGTCTACCTACAAATTCAATTCTTCACCCTTCAAGTTCCTGACTGTAGAAAATCAACTCGGTTAAGAATTACCTTAGTGCTTACTGAGGAGCAAGCTCTGAAATAAGTAGTAGTCAGCGGACTGGTGAATGCTTGATCCTTGGAGACAACCAAGACACTACCTTTCTTCCACTATCTACCAAAACTGTATGGAGAAACGTAATGTGTTATTGGCAGTGCACCATCATGCGGCATAGCATGGATCCCTTTCTAAGAGGAAAGTTGCATTGTACACATGGATGCAAGACAAAACCAGTATGAAGTGAACGTATTCCTAGAATAATTTCCATTTCTATTAATACCTATTTCTGTCATACATACTGGTTCACCAGCTGCAGGTCTAAGATCAATTAAGCTCCTAGACAACACAAAATTAAGAAAGCATTATCTGAGCTAAATGAACTATTCAAATGCTTTCTGCTGCCAAATCAATCGTCAAATATTTAAGACACCTACGTCAAAACTCCAACATGTTGGGTTTTTTTAACTTAATTACACATGGGTTGAATAGGTCATGGTTTTTTTGGAAGAGAAGCTTGTGTTATGATACATGCAAGAACAGTTCTAAGCAACAAGGAGATGACAACTACTTGATGTCGGTGCTTTATCTGACAGGCGATGCCAAGTCAGTTATTTTAGACATCTGGTGTTACTTTCAGGAGTCATTTTTATAATAGCAGCTATTTCAGTGAAAATGGTTTGTGAATGTGACGTGAATTTGGGGATAAAACCAGCATTTTTTTCCTATTCTGTGCACTGCCCTATGTTCCTCAGGCAAAATAATTATGTTTTTGTTACAACTCTAATCTGTAGGAAGACTGCAACCACACAGATGCTTGTCTGCTACTCACTAGAAGTTTTGTATGGAAGGATATTAAAACAAGACGACACAAACTTCTCTCGTAGCACAAAATCAAAATGCAACAAGAATCAATATCTCCTGTTCCCCTGGGTGTCACCTGAAAGAGCACCAGCTCCCACAGGAGACACAGCATGAGCAGCAGGATGAGACATGCTTCTGTCCTTTCGTTGCTGCTTTGGTAACTTGCCCTCAACCCACCAATATTCCAGCCTCATGCCTTCACTTATTTCCTGCTTTGGCTCCATAAGCTGCTCCACGTCACCATATTCCCATTCCAGTGTTACACCATTCCCGAGCCCCTCTCTCAGCTTGCACCCTCATCACTATAGAAACCAGAAGCCCAACCTACCCTTTACACACTAATACCTACAAGCCCATGTCTCACCCATGCAACATCCACTTCAGTTCCTGGGACATCCCGCTCGCTTCCCCACAAATAAGCTTTGCTCGTGCTCTTCCTCCTGAGCAGGAAGGAAGCGCTGCCTCTTTTCTCACAGTAAAGAGAGCAACGGGAGCTACTGCACAGAGCAAATTCAACAACACATTAAATATCAAACAGGAGAAAGCGCCTGGTGTGGAAGATCCAGGGCAACACTGACACCATGCAATAAGCAACTACCTCTGGTTTGGGCATCTGATTTATACAGAGAATATTTATTTCCCCATAAACTCTACAGCAAAATATGACCGCTGCTGGAAATACACAATAATAATATGTTTACACTTTAAAACTTACTTGAATGGGCTTTCAATAGATGTGGTTGTAACTTTAAAGTGCTTATATCTTCTTGCATTCATTCTTTCATTTGTAGTGATACCTAAGCAAGATATCTGAAGACAGGAAAGAGAGTAAGTAATTCCACTCATGTAAAAACATGCAAACAAGCTCTGCGTGAGCCAGGCTGAAAAAGGATGACCAAATTTACTGTTTTATATTCCTTCTTTTGAAGGAGGGATTTTTGTCTGGGGAAAATATGCGGTCTCAACATGAAACACCATACAACAGCTGTACCAGATTGTGCAGAAGGTTTAATTTTGAAAGTGATCAGAAACAAATCATGATCACTGAATAAATTGTGACTTAGTTTATAATAAAGATATGCCTTTACTATATTGTCAGCTGAAGGGTAATATAAATAATAGAGTCAAGAGTTCTTTACACAGCATTTGAACCACTTTCCTCTTAACATTCCGGTTATAGCTCTGGTAATATATTTTTCCCCAATTTATAAACTTGTTGCAGTAACATAACTTTTCTATCCACAAGACAAACAGATGATCAGAAAAAAAGAGTGGGGTTTTGTTGTCGTTGTTGCTTGTGTTTTTTCCTTTTTGCAGAATCATTTGGCCCAAAGACTATGACTTTCTGTAACATGCTTTCTAACTACGTCAGCCTAAAAGAATATCTTACGTAAAACCGGAGTTTATTGTAATGTGATGTAATTAGAAGCAAAAGCCTGAGAACTCCCTTAGCAGCCTTATACTTGAGGAAGAGCAAATCTTGTAATTCATAGTAACATACAAAAACTCTGCTGCATGTTACAAAAGGAAAAACATTTAAAAATTAAGTTTGGGCTGGCTTGCCTCATTTGGATTTTCTTAATACCTCAAACATTTTCTTTGCCTCCGTGAAACCCAGTGAAGATGTCTACATACATAAAAGGGCTCTCAATGGCCAACTTCTAAAGTAGGAAGTAAAGGTTCTCAATTATTTTTCTAAGATCATAGGTAGTGTTTTGGCAATAAACCTGGTAAGTTCAACAACAAGGACAAGTTCAAACTTTATGGTGGAAAGACGAAAAAAAAAAGGCAGCAAGAGCAGGAGCTGTGCAGTTGCAAACCAAAAGAATCAAATTAGAGAACACCTTTATCAATTCCAACACAGCAAACCTTTATCAATTCCAACACAGCAAACCTTTATCAATTCCAACACAGCAAACTTCAAAGAGATTTGTCAAGAACAATCCTAAGTTTTCTATGAGTAAAACTCTTTGGAAATTTACTAATATGACTGACTGTGTGTTCGGTTTTCATTTTTCCAGGATTAGTGAAGAAGTTAAACACAAAAATTACTTTACTTAATGACACTAATGATACAAAATACTGTGAGAAGTATTTTTCCAAGTGGCATAATTGAAAGATTAATCTGTACACAGATCATATTAACAGGAATCCTCAACGGGGAACTGAATAGATCATGATATAAGTATGATGGAAGGCTCTCCAGAAAGTTACATGCTTATTCTGCTATAGAAATCTGGTGGGTTAGACTGCTTTAAAAGCCACCTGAAATACTTGTAGTTCCTCTGCTCATTTGTCTTGGGCAGGAAAGATCTCTAACAGACTGAATGGCTCTCACTTACACGTACAAAATTTTGCAATTGATCTATGTCGTAAATGATGAATATTGCCGAGAAAGGAAGACAAAACGTAAATTTCCTAAAAAGTTTTACCTATGCCTTAGAGGATGATTTTTATTTCCAGGATCTCTGGAAAGATTAGATCAGTAAGTCCCATGGTTCGTTAGCAACAAGTCATATTGAAAGACTTTCAAGTCATACTGAAAGGCTTTCAGTATGACTCGTCTTTCCTTAAGAAGGATAAAGAAAAACTTGGGTTTCATCAGATTACAGTACAGTAATGTGATCACAAATGACACTGAAGCAGCGTAATAAATTATTGCACCCCCTTTGAAGTTACCACCCTCTTTCTGCTAATGACATAATGCATTATTCCAAGTTCGGCCCACAGATCTTATCCTCTGTTAGTCTTTACTGCCTTTCTCTGGGCTGTTTTGTCTTTTAGTGATTCTGAAAACGGAAAGTGGGAGGTAGGTTTTAACCTCTTGGGAAGAATAAAAAAAAGGCACACAAGTGAAAGAGAAGAGAATGATGCCTCATATCCAGAGACAACAGATGTCTGCCTTCTCCAGCATGGCTGAGAGACTGAACACTTGGTCATGCATAATGAACATTAAAATTTAAGTGACAGAATTATTTTATATTCATATGTCACTCCCAAGACTCAGCATTACACATGAAGTGCTCTTCCATACCTGATACATCTGACACATGAGTAACACAGCCACCCACATGAAGTGAAAAACACTGTTTAGAAACATCCAAAACATCCACGGAGAACAGGTAGCAATCTGTGTAATATAGGTCCAAAATCCATCCTTTGCATAACTTGTCTCACAGTGAAAACCCCAGTCTAGAGAAAAAACGAAGTGTCAAAAACCACGTGGAAGATTTAAAATATGTTTGTTATACATCAACATAATGCCCACGTTAGAATGTATTAAATTGAATAAGAAAAAGACAATGTGCCAAAATAGTTTCACTTGCTTTCTCTTCCTTTCCCAAGTCCTTGAGTACATGACACATGCGCATACTTGGCTGTGATGAAGAAAAAAATCTAGCACAAGAAAACATAATCTTCTAACTTAAAATATGCAATAGAAATTATTAATATGCAGTTCAATTCCAGAATAAAAATATCGAAAACTCTGATCAGGCAGAAATCTGTAAAAATCCATACTAGGAGATAAACACAGTATTTATAAGCAATTAAAAAAGTGCCAAAAAACCACATTTACTCACAAGAGATACATCCATAAATCATCCAACAGATCATAAAAAGCAGGAAGAACAGGTATCCCATAAAATAGCGATGGTTCCCTGCTCCTAAAGTTGCACAAAACCAGGGATCAAATTACTACACTTTCAGAAGACAGACAACACTACATCAGAAAGTTGAACTGCTTGCTTAGAAGTACTCATTACTGTATACAGAAACATTACTCTCCAATACTAAGGCAATATAACTTCAAGACAGTGAAATTAGCTAGTTTATTTAGGATTTTTTTTAAGACAATAAAGCAATGTTTTATTTTCTTCAATTTCTGTCACATTACAGCTGCAATTCTCACAAATGCATTTCATTTATAACCTCTTTCATGAGTTAAAAAAAATATTGAGACACAATATTTAGAACAATGTTAGTGGCAGCTGTTGCAGAGCCCAAGAACAGCCAGGAATTACACATCAACAAATATTTTTAAAATTCCATTAAAAAATCATCAGACTGCAGAGTTCACTCTCTCAAAAGTAACAGAAATATGAACAAATATACAACCTTCCTTTATAATAAGCTCACAACTTAGGTTTAAATCTGCTTGATGAAGCTAGCTAAAAATAAATTATCTAATAGAAATTGTAAGACAAATACATTTAACTGAACAGATGAGGCCTAACAACCTGAC
>VZSC01007893.1:997010-1017670 GCA_013398225.1 Steatornis caripensis
AAAAGCCTAGAATTTCTATAAAACAACTGTATCTTACACCCTTCTACAATGCTCTCATGATGTGAAAGAACCTTGAAATACGAATAAATACAAGTAAGGCCTCTTTTTGACTTCCAAAATGATAACAAAGTCTCATTGTTAATGTGAAGCGTATCCCAAATAACTTTTGTTTTCCTTCTGTTGAGGGGAAAATGGCCCATGAATTTTTATTTTAAAAAATTGGCAAGTTAAGTTAACATTCTAATCACGTACCTTATATAGGAGAAAGTTAGTACTCACTCACTAAAGGCTAATTAATCCTTCCTCTAACAAGCTGTTTCCAGCAAGCTCATAATAAGGGGAAAAACCACCAGCTACACTATAACCTAAACACTCACAGTTCTATTTGATACATTACAGATGAAAAGTTTCAACTTAAATATTTATACAACCTAATTTCTTCCGATTTGTCTTCTAAAATTACCTGCTGCCAATAATAAGCTGGTTCAACTTATTTGTGTAACTACAGAGAGATTACCTTTTCTTTAGAATACTAAAAGTATCATGGAGTTTTTGCCACTACAGTGAAAACTGTTTTTTCATTAAACATACCTTAGTCAGGCATCTGTCGCAAACAATAAAGATACAACTGAAAAAAAAAATTATATGACCCATTCCTAATTATTATACGTCATGTCTAGACTGTTAAAGAAGATAGGGGGAAAGACAATTTATTTTCTATCCATTAAAAGGGGTTTTATAACCTTAAAGTTTTGGAATTGTTATTTTACTGACTAAAATTTGGACAACCCGTGAGACAAAGAAGCTGTTCATGGATCCAAGTCACATGAGTAGAAACTCAGTATGCAGAATTTTTCTGAACTTACCTTTCCCCTGTTTTACTCCATAAAATACAGAGAGAAAAAAAGAGACTCCCCACAGAGTCTAAGTTTTGCCTTTTATCATGGCAGTGTCAGATGAGTGCAATGCTGACAGTGTAAATGGTGGCAGATAAGGTACTTCTGTGCTGAGGATGTAAGATGTAGGGAGACTACATAAGAAAGCAGAGTTAAGTATAGCTGAGCAGTAACTATGTAAATGGAGAAAGACAAAATCTGCAGTATTTTTCACTAGTATCTTCAAAAATCCATTTCTTGTAAGTTTTAAGCAAAACTGAGGAGAAGGGATGAAAACCAACCAGACTTTGAAGGAGAAAGGAAAGTTAGAATTGTCTTCTCCAGGATATTTCTGGCATCTGATGTAGATAAACAACTCCAACTGTGGGATTCACCCCACCTACCTTAAATGACTCAGTATGCCTTCATACACAACAGAAATGAAAAAGCCACATCCAATCTATCTTTAGTATTAAGATATTTAAAAGCTCTCTACCTCCATCTTCTAACATTAAAAAACTCCTGTGGCTTGCAAAAAAATTCATTCGCTGCCATCTCCCTCACCCCAGAATTTTTAGGATTTTTTTTTTTAATTTAGAAAAAGTATTTAGACACAAGAACAGAAGTTCTGGATAGCTGGGCCTGGGGTTTGGATTCTTTGGGTCTTTGGTTCTTCTAGAAACACGGCTGCTGGCTTCCTTCTGCATGCCAGGCTTTTTGCTGTTTTCCCGAAGCTAGTTTTGGTAACATGAACGAGTTTTTTGTTTTAACTGCTTAACTGTACCAATTGGCTTGTTACAGTTTTTAAAACACTATGCTATTGTAACAACTTTGTGAAAGCACGAAAATCATAACAAATTCTCTTATACTCAGTTTTTAAAGTGATCTGTAACTGAAAAAAAGTGTGCAGTGTTTGTTTTCTTTCACCTAAGCCCCATTAATACTTGCAGTATATATGAAATAGGATAATCAATACAGTATTAGTAAATGATAAATTATCTTAACAATTATAAATTGTCTTATATAATCTCATTGTCTCAGCATTGCAAGTAGTATACTATACAAAACAAAGTTTAATTAATGAAAAATGCACACTGATTTGCATCAAGTACAAGTTGTAGAACAAAAAACCCCAAACCAACCCCCCTCCACCCTGCCCCACCGTGAATATTTTGGGTTACAGCAACTCTGACATTTTAGAAAAACAGAGCAGTATAAGAACCTTCTGACATAACAAGCACTATTTGTTCAGCTGGAAGTGAAAAGATTGTGTGAACAACTGAGATATGAACTTGGTACATGTGTCCTAAACTTTTACAGGACACAAGAGAACATTCTACCTATAAATGCTAATGAAAAAGAATGAAATGTGAAATTCTAGTCTCATGTTATTAAAAGTGTACTTTTAAATCCTTTTTTTTCCCCTTTAAAAACAAAACTAAATTATAGTGATGTAGTGCGTAGGATTTTTGAGGGTATTCCCCCCCTACGGTGCAAACAGTACAAGATTAGAACTCTACATAACTACCCTTTGTTATGGGCAAAACAGAGTTAAAGGGAAGCAGCAAAACAGCAGAAAAAGGGAAGCATATAACCATACAGTCATATATCCATAAATCACAGATCATAACTTCCTCATTCCCAACAAGAAAAGGATTTCTATTTTAACAAATATGCCAGACTAGGAAGCTGCTAAGAAAAATTCAATAGAACTGAAACATTTACAAAAACTCAGTACACCAGATCCATCTAAACTCTTTGCATTTACTGCCAAGATTAGTCTTTTAGGAAACACACCATTAACCCTTAGAATTTATAGACTTGTTTTTCATGTGACCACCCCGAAATTCAAGAAAACACACTGCTAATCTTTGGGTTTATGATACATTATTTTGACTGCCCTTTTCTGTCTCGTTAGGATTAAACCCAGAAGAGCGAATGATCTTCCAGAGACCTTCAGCATATCTACAAGAAAAATAATATTCAGATATTTGGTAAGAATTTAAGTAACACTTGCAGCCATTAAGACCTTCATATTATTTATAATATAAAGTTCCAGGAAGGCAATTTATGATAGGTGTTTAAGGTTAGAAACCCTTTTCCTGAGCAAAAGATGGTCAGAATTTGTGAAAACGACCAGGACAGGTTTTATCACTTGATATTAGAGTACTAAGTAGTACTGTGGTCTGCTGTAAGTAATCATATGAAGCTATAAAAATACAAGAACCCTTTCTCAAACCACAATGCTGTGCCTCATGCTATAAAAATACAGCAGGCATGCAGTTTCCTTTTTCCAATAAAGCTACAAGGCAATTTTCCAGAAGAAGAATGTATTTGGAATCTTAGTACAAAGACTTCCAATTAAAAATCACCAATTAAAGGAAGATGGCCTTAAGCACCGTCTCTAAAACTGCTTGTCAGAGAATTGTGTCAGCTCTAATGAAAGTAATTAGTAACTGAAGTTTTTAGACTACAACTTCTGTGTACAAAAAGACTGTTGGCAAAGGTTTTGATGCACCTACCTTCAATTACAGAAGCAGTACAGTATTTTACTGAAATTCTGAAGTCAGACTTTATTAGGGTAATTAATAGTCTACAGTTACTACTTCTAGTGGACAATGAACATCATTCTGTGACAAAAAAACCCTAAACTTTTAGTTAGATTAATGAGAACAGCTAACAGAAATAAAAATCTAAGCAAGTTGGTAAAAATATGAAGAAAACACGAGCTTTAGGATAAATATCTCAGTTTGCCAGCCTTAAGGGACAGCTTTCTACATCATGATAGAGGCCATCATCAAGTTGCACTAGCTGTGCAGCCGTTTCGATATGGTCGACTGATTTAAAGCTGCGCACGTTCTTAGATTTGGTTCAAGTTGATGTTACATTAGCACAATAAAGTGTTTCACAGTAGCTCAACATTTGCAAGCCAAAACATGTTGTAGCATTAGCAAATGCAAGTTTCTAAAGGAAACCTACAAGGTATGGAGAGATGAGATTCAGAAGTGAGATGGTGTAGTTATAACTACCTCAGAAACTTGTATTTTCCTATTTGCCAAAAGTCAGATTTTCTTAACAAAAGGAACAAAAAAGCACCTTCAGTGTAGAGGCATGACATATTTAGACAGTTCTGCTCATTCCATAAAAACTGGAAAAGTATGCCTCCATTTTTGACTACTGCTTTTTAGAATGTTTTTCGTATTCATTTTGTACTTGCTTTCCTCATTCTGTAGTTAGTAGTAAATTTGAGTAAAAACATAACCTGGCCAGAGGGACCAGCATTTCTAAATAACTATTTCAAGACATATGCATGCTAATACTGATAGATTTTTGAATTTTTTTTTTACCTACAGCTACTAGATTGTCATTTTTAGGTTTTTTTAAACATGAAATAGCAGCCATCTCCAGTCACATGGGACTGCTGCTATTCACAGTAGCACCTTTGGAAACACTGTCAGCACGGAAGCCGAAGCACGCATGGAAGCAGGGTCTCCTCTCTGTTATCAACCCAAAAATGTAGAGGCTCATTTAGCTAAGTTTGGAGAACATATTAACAAGACGATAGAAGAGTTGCACTGCTACTATCCTGTTTCGTGATAATTCCTTTGAGGCTAAAAAGAGAAACAGTTTCTGGAAAAGTTGAGCCAACAGCCATCATAAATATTAAGTTCACTTCAACTGTTTACAACTGTAAGAACTGTATTAAACATTTAATAAAACATCAACTCTCTATTTTGTTTTCTTGGTTACTGTAATTACAATACCCAAGAAAGTTGCTTAAGAGTTGGAATCTATTTCCTTAAGGTAGATAACTGACATGCTTCAGTGAACTCTGAATCAATTTCTATCCCCATGAGTAGAAAATGTTCTTATCTAGGCAGACAGTCAAAAACCTAAAAAGATGGGCATATGCTGAATCTCTATAATCTAGCATTGTTACTACATACATCTTCAAATACTGAAAATACAGTTAACAAACGTAGCTCAAGTTTGTATGAAATGGAATTTCCAAAATCTTTAGGAAGAGCTAACTATAAAGCTGATTCCACTGGAACTGATATATACCATGAAATTACCTACTGCTTTTTTTCAGAAAAGCAGTGTCTAAAAATGCAATTATACCTTGTCACCTCACAGCCAGAGCATATTTTATAGTCACTTACATTTCCCCCACTTAAGAAGCTGGTAAATCACAGGATTTTGCTGACTACTGTAAGCCAATTTTGAGGAAAATCTTTCACTTACTGAAACAAAGCATCAGCATGCACATTTTTGAAGTGATAAAGTAAATACCATCTTTATAGAAAGCAATGTTTAAGGGAAATAGTAATTTTAAAATTTTATTAATTTACTTACTCCTATATGTAGGCTATATCTAGGTATTACCTCATACTACTAACTTGAAAAGATACTACTTATTACTGTACACAAAAAAGGATATCATTCCAAAACCAGAAGAACCACGTCACGTACATCCAGAATTTTGTTGCCAAGTATATTCCAAGCGGCAGTGCACTGTGCATGGAGTGATCAAAGAATGACCTGTAAAGTAGGAGCACTGTCACATCATAGGTTTTGACTCAGAAATCGTAAATCCTGAACTACTGCTTCCAAAAAAACACTTCCCGTTAAAACACGTACTATATGGGATACTCCAAAATACATCATAAAAACATTTTCCTCACTTTTACCTTCAAGGTTCATGAGAAATCCCTCTTTTCAACCTGTCCAGATGAAGGGTCATGGCAAAGTTATTTAAAATCTATACATTTACTTTGAAGCAAATTGCAAGAAAGGTAGAATGAGTAAATATTCATGCTAAAACTAAACTGTGAAAGCAGTTAGAAACCTGTGAGATTCCTAGCCTACATGGATAGTGGTTGTAAACCACATTTACTTACAAGATTTCAGTGCTAAAGATACTTTGGAAACCCATACAATAAAAATTACATGTTAAAATTACTTCAGTAACAAAAAAGCTTGGTGTTGTCAGCCTACATACTTGAAATATTTCAGATTCTTGAATTTTTTGCTTCACAGTTGCCAATACAAAGTTGGAAAAAACCTCAGATTAATTCATTTCCCGTATCACTAGATTTGCCAAGTTCTATGATAGAATGCTGCTACTTTAATTTTAAAAAATAATAAAATTAAGCCATCAGAATTACTTTCACCTTCTTATACTCCTTCATTTTAAAGATTATTCTGAATAAAGTTGAATATAGTTGAGACAAACTAGATGAATGACTAGGTTACTCCATATTCAAGAAAAAATTGCTAAACATATCAAAAGTCACACTCTAAATTGCTAAACTCCTTGAAATAAAACTTCTTCCATGATCTGCCTAAAGATCCTTACGTCACTGCATTTTGCTTTTTCTTCTGGTGGTGCTGTCAGGGCTGCCACAAATGTGTGCACCGAGTAGTTTCCATTTCACTCCTTGACTCCCTTGCAGCAACGGTCTCCTCTCTAACTAAAGTTTTTAGGTCTTTTGAGAAAATCCCGTACGGAAGATGAGCTAAGATGGTGAGTAGTAAGTGAATGTACATTCGGACACACAGCAGTTACTCATCAGTAACCTTTCTTTCAACGATTTCTGTCCTTTTTTTTTTTGTGCGTGAAAGCTAAGCAGATTAGCTAACATTCAACAAGGAACAGAAATATTACTAGGTAACAGCAAAAGTTTCATTCAAACCTGGGCTTTGTGGAAAACATTTCAAAAAGTATTTACACTAAACATTAAGCAAAGGATAAGAGAAAGTAAGAGTGTTATTTCTGAATACATGTCAGGTAGCGGTCAAGAATATAAAACTTGACAAAACACAGATCTTGAGAAACTTGAAGAAATCTTGTCCATGCTTTGTACAGGAGGCATGGCTGAGGATTCACATTGTCAAATACATTATTAGTGGGAGGTGGTCAGCAAACTGCACAGCCTCAGGGATCATCTCCAAGATCCTGCAGAGGTAAAATCTTCATGACGCCACACCTCCCTCCTGGTGTACTAAGTTCATTACAATTCTATGAACTCAGTTTAAGGAACAGATATATTTTCTTTTCCTCTTTAAACGGAAAGGAAGAAGCAAGTTGTTCTAATAAACACGACATTCAACGCCAGAAGAGCAGAAAGTTCCTAAGTATGAAGATACAGTAAGTTCTTCTGTATCTGTCACACACGACAATGAAAAGCAAAGGACAGATGAAACTGCCTGCAGATCTTGAAAATCTATTGGAGCATGACTGCGTGTGTACGTGTAAATGCACACATAGGTGCATTTACGGATATTTAAATTACTCACAAACACAACTAAAATAGTTTATGATCAGGTAACAAGTTAAAAACATTATTAGAAAGCAGTCTTATTCTTTAGTCATCCCTTTGCACAAGAGAAGCTGCAAAATCTGACTCTGACTTTGTTTCTCTCTATAAATCTCCTTAGACGCCGTTAAGTATTTAAATTCTAAAAAAAACCCCAGGTTTTACTAGCACACTTGCACATAATTTTTTTTCTATTCCTTTCTAGTAACCTACATTGGCTCTAGGCGAACCTGTTTTAGCAGGGGGGTTGGACTAGAAGATCTCCAGAGGTCCCTTCCAACCCCTACCATTCTGTGATTCTATACCTTTCCCCTTGACTGCTTTCTGCAGAATTCATGCTAACTCTGTCTAGACAGACATTCAGCACCCTCCTCTGGATAATGACTGAATTTCTGTTCTGCTGTTAGCTTCTATTAGCTCAGTGGTATTCACCCAAGGTAATTCCATAGCTATTTGCAAGACAACAGAGCATTAAAAGAGATAAAGTCGCATAAGATCTTTCCCAGAAATAGTAATAAAAAAATTTTCCAACAAAAAATTAATGTTGCATGCCAAAAAAACCCATAAAAAAATAGAAATTTAAGCTCATTTAGTCAATAAAGATGCTATCAAAACACTTCTTGTGTGCACACTAAACAGACAGTGTCCTGAAAAACACTTACTTTGAAAGAAACTGCACCATAGCCCAAACGCCACCATACATCAGCCCTTTAATGAGCCAAGAATCAATGTCTAGGTCTGCTATAAACCCAACCAGCCAAATAACTAGGAAAGGAGTTCCCAGCATCACCTTCTGACGGAATTCCTATATAGAAACAAATATCAGTGAGTAACTCTATTTTCAGGAACAGATTGTATAATAATATTCTATAATAAATAGGACAGTCACAAAAACATAAATAAATTTTCAGGAAGCTTGACACAGGGGGAGGAATCTTCATACATTTTTCTGATTTCCTGAATTTACGTATCTCCAATGAATGTGCAAGAAAAAATTCTTCCTAAAATTTTAGAACAAATGAGTAATTTTATTTATTTGTTTATTTTAGAAGAACTGTCTTCTAGAGACTTTGCTGCTAATCCCGAATAAAGGCAACAGCAGCTCGCTCTTAAGATTCTGTCAAAGTGTATAAATTACTACACAGCACAGGGAACTTTAAAGACTGCAGTTACGTAAGTAATAGATAAAGTCATACAGAAGGGTCTATGAAGAAAGATAGGGCCTTTTTTGTCTTATACTATGTGGGTACATTTCCAGATGAAGGCACTGAACTTCTTCCAGATATTCAAAGCACAGTCACAAGGCACATGTACACACAATGCAATGCACAAATCACTCAAAGTCAATAATCACTGCATTACTCTATTACCACAGGGTTAAAGCACAGGCTGTAGCCACTGCTTTAATCATGAAGATGCAATTTATCTTTAAATCAAGAAGTTACAACAAATCAGTGATAGCAATCCTTAGTAACCAGCCCAACACGTCGCCTGGTAAGAAAACATTAACTCTATCTAAGTTACCAAACTATAGGCAGGTAGACAGTTCTTCATGTTAGAGAACTATGTTACCCTTTATACCCTCACTTCTTGCCTCCTCCTACCTGCAGTAATAAAGAATAACCTGAAGAGAAAAAGGTCTCCACATTAGAGATTGATATATTACATTATACTGCCAAGATTGACTGCTTTTTTCATTCAACACAAAATACTACATAATTAGAGAGGAGCTCACAGTTCAGGATATTTAAAATGCTTCTTTCCTCAGATACTTGAGAGTCAGCTTTGTGAAAGTCTTGGCTATCCCCAACAATACCAGACCACTTGGTGCTTTCCTAACATCTAGTTAGCACAAAAACTAAAGGTAACTGTTTGGAGGCTTAGGGTTTTCTTCCCTCCTACCTCGAATAAAGCTTTTTCTTTTTTCCTTTTCTTTTGCAATTACTTTTGTAATAAAAAAGTGTTTCCTAAAACTGAAACGTGGGGAAATCACAGTACTGAACCCAAACCAACAGCAACAGTAGTATCGATTTACGTAAGTGTTACACTACTACATACCTTATCAGCTTTCAGTTTTCTCAGAAAGGATGGACTGTCATATCCCTTTGCCTGTCTTGCTTCCTGCAAGTGATTTATCATCCAAACGTTTTTCCTCTGTTTTGCGAGATCAAGCGGTGACTCTCCCTGCCAGGAGTACAGAAGTGAGAAACATCCAATTTAAAAATAAAACGCATTCAGAGCACTTTTGAAACAGAAGACTGGCAGGCAAAAATAATTCATTTTATATCAGTTTAAGCTACATTCTGGCATACTTTTTGCTCTGCAGCTTACTTGACACCAAACAGCATTAATTCCTTCTGGTCTTTTTCACTCTCTTGTAACTATACATGCGTGGACAAGTAGAATATTAAAGGTGTGATTCTGACAATACGAATGTCCTGGCATAGCAATAATTGTTGCCTTTGGTGTAAGGTGTCTGTGTTTCATTGTTCTACACACAGTCTCCTAGTCTGTAAACAAAAGACTGTGCTTCCCCCTCAGCTATTGACAGGCAGCAGAAATCAAGCAAAGAATAAGAACTCGTGACCCACTGGATCATGGAAACTCTCCCAGTCTAAAGCCTGACTTCTTAGTTAATTCTCTGCCTTTTTGGCAAAGTGAAGTTACTAATATTATGGAATGTTTCTATACAGAATTTTTTCAACCAGCTTAATGTTTTTATAGTCATCTCAGTTACTGAAGTCCTAAGAAGAAAACAGGAAAGAATAAACTGATTGCTCATGTCCAACATATTCCAAAAATCTGAGCTTTTTATGCTTAGTTTGTGCTTCACGTACTTTGGGTGCTAAGCTATCAGTGATCCATGCTTTCTCTTTCCCTACTTTCAGAGACGACTGACAGGCAAAGCAAAAGAGGCAGAGAGAGAGATACGAGGGCCAAAGGTGCCTACCAAATCGACTTGATTTTACTGCTTTTTAAACATTTAGGAAGAGAGCTGAATGAAAGCTATTGACTGGGTCTAAAATTATAGAGGAGGCAAGAGACAACCAACTGTAGGTACCTCCAGCTTCAGTTTTGCATTTGACTCCTCCTCTCTTCTAGTGGAGTTAACTCCCCTCCTAAACAAACCATTCATGGAGGCTTGAAAAATGGCTGAATCCTCCATCGCTCGGCCCCCTCCTAAAAAAAAAGTGAGACAGGTACCAGCAACTGAAATTACCCAGAAAGGGCAATAATTACTATAAACAAAAGAGATTTCAAAGATTAAAAAGTACAGTTAGCTACCTATATCCCNCTACCAAATCGATTTGATTTTACTGCTTTTTAAACATTTAGGAAGAGAGCTGAATGAAAGCTATTGACTGGGTCTAAAATTATAGAGGAGGCAAGAGACAACCAACTGTAGGTACCTCCAGCTTCAGTTTTGCATTTGACTCCTCCTCTCTTCTAGTGGAGTTAACTCCCCTCCTAAACAAACCATTCATGGAGGCTTGAAAAATGGCTGAATCCTCCATCGCTCGGCCCCCTCCTAAAAAAAAAGTGAGACAGGTACCAGCAACTGAAATTACCCAGAAAGGGCAATAATTACTATAAACAAAAGAGATTTCAAAGATTAAAAAGTACAGTTAGCTACCTATATCCCATCAGAAGACAATGGGAATTGAGTACTTAACTGTCACTTTTCCCTTTGAAATCCTGCTCCAAATCTCTAAAAGGAGAGTAAATAGCACAGACTACAGGTTATGAGGTGAACCTTTTGCTGCTTAACAGGATCTTGCACTCCTCCTGTGTGAGCAGTTTAACTAGCAAAATCAGTTTAAAAAGAATAAACTTTTGACTTAACTTGGCTTCAAAGTTATTTAGCCAAAAGTTTAAGAAACAGATTAAGTTAACTCCATCCTCAACAGAAATGCCTGAAATCAAACTATGGTGCCTGCTTCATCACAAATTTAATAGCAGCTTGAAATGCTAATATCTGGAAAACTCCAGAGATGCTGTTGTTTTAATATCACCTTATATATCCAGACTGTAAAGATTACCTGTGGACAAGCAATCCCCTCTGGGAGTTGATCTCCCAAGTAAATCCTGAAGTTGTCTTGGGGTCCAGCTGAGCATCCCTTCCACTAGAGGGCCATGAGACACCTAGGAACTGCCTAGATAAAAAGATTGAGGGAGCTTTAAAGAAGTCTTTGACTATGCTGCTCATTATCTGGCCATTTCAATATTTTCCTTGTATTCACAGGGGTGGTGGATGGCTGACTTGCTTAGAAAGCAAAAAAAGAAACAACAAAAAATTGGGGCGCTTAATCTAGTAACACACTTAGCTGGCCAACAAGCAGTAAGGCTTCAATATTATATATTTAAAGTGTTTAGACAGAAAGAATAACCTGAAGAGTCATTATCATAGGGAACGTTACATGTAGACTTCCACAGACAAGCCTACAGATACACTGCATAATCAAGAAACTACACCTAAAGTCCGTTCAATGATTAAGTAACAGATTTAAAAAAACCAAAACATCTTCCTTAAAGCATAAAAGCTCTTTTAGGTCTCTTATCACTCTCTAGTAAAAAAGGAGCTTCTGCTTATATTGAAATAAAATGTACAGGTTTCCCCCCAGCTCCTAGTGATAAGCAGACTCTCTGTGAGATCTTGTGCTCATCTGTCCAATCGGTCTACTAGTGTGGCAAAATAATTTCCTTAACAAAAAGTCAACCAAACAAAAAACCCACTCTACTTTGACTACTGAAAAGCAGCTTCCAACTCCAACTATAATCCCGTTCTCAAAAAGGAAAGATAAAGTATCTTACTACCACAAGAAAAGTACTATTTTCTTGTACAGCACAACATAAAGACGGTAAGTAACACAAACAGGACAAACCCACAGCTTGTATCAAGCTTTATTCTAGAATAAGAGTGCTATTGTTCATATACTTCCCAAATTGTCATGCAAAGTAAAAAGAGCACTTTACTGAGAGAACTGATTCCAATTTGTTCCAAACTTAGGTGGCCAGCAGCATGCACCTTTCTAACACAGACTGCCTAGAGCTGATCACACAGACAAAATTCACACCTAATATTTCAGCCACTTCATAATCTGAAAAACAGGAATGGCTTTCAGCCAATGTGTTTCTTTAACCTGAGCTGTCTTACCACCATTTTTGGTTAATTCCATGGGCTGTCTGAGAAAAGAAGTTGACTAGATAGTGCTGCAGAAATCTGGAAGTGACTGCATCAGAAAGGAGCCTTTCACAATTCCTTTTATATCTGGAGAAACATGAGCCAGACATGCAACAACTGGTTTTTGGCTCAAACAAAACTTCTTTGCTGAACAGTCAATGGAGAAGCACAAAACTGAGTTTCTATATACCTATAAAAAAAATCAACCAATTCTTACGTTTCCTAGATGTTTACCATCACCTAAATCAGCATCTATTATAAGGCCACTGGCAGGGTGGCAAAATTGCAACTACTAGAATTATTTCGATCCTCTGAAGATCCTAGAAACCTGGGAAGGCATGCACGAAACCTAGACTCTACCGCAGAAGGAAAGCACTGGTTAATGAAACCAGGCATATGTCTTCTGGCATGACTGGAAAGATATCATGATCCAGCAGGTTCAAAAACCTGTTTTTTCTACTGACTGCTGCTGTCTGTCAATAAAGAAGGAGAAACCACAAACTGCTAGCTGATAGTTTTTCATTTGGCCAAACACATGAATTTTTATTATTGATTTCATAAGAGTCCAGAAATGTAGGTAAAGTGATGACTTTAAAAATCTAATCACACTGATCAGTCTGCCAAGTGAAGCAAGGTACGATACAGTAATTTTTCCCTCCCCCTTCCCCCCCCCCCAAAGATACCTTAATTTTTTAGGTGGCATAAGAAAAAAGCTTTACAACAGTTTACAGGAAGTCAGACTGGAATCATAATTCATCCACATGACTGACCTTACAGACCAGGAATAATTATTATATATAGTCACATCAGTATATGCAAGTGGCTAGTTGATTTGTTTTAAACACGTGAAAAGCCATGGGATTTTTCTAATGAGCTTTCATTCAGGATCATCAGTATTTCTGATCTTCTGAACTGGACATAGGACCTAGAAAGCTACTAGCAAAATTTGACTGCACCCTTAAAAAGACTGTTCCATGCTGTTCAAGAAAACGGATGTATATATAATATTTCTATCACTTGTGGCCAAGTAAAATAAGTACTGCCATCTTAATCAGTAGGGAAAATGCTGCAAGGTCAAATAAATTTAATTAAGTATTTACTATCTTATAAATGTAGATTTACAGCTGTACTTTCCAGTGCAACCACTTCAACTGCAAGATTCATTAAGTGGAAAATATAAACATTTGAAGAGAAATTGAGTAGAGTTCTTTTTCTAAAAAAGAATTCTCCTCTGAAACCACAGAAGCAACAGCTTAGGTGGCGAAGTGCATCGAATTTGATATACAGAATAGTATGGAGGCAATAGACAAAAACACATTCAATAACCTTCCACCACTGGAGAAGCTCTTATAGATTCCAAGTTTATGGCATAAATTCTAACAGCTGTTTGACTGGTCTAACATACACTAGTGATGGGCTCTGTTAGTGCTGAATCTAGGTTCATCATTAAGAGGTTCTGGTAGAGTAATTGGGTAACTCGAAGTTCTGATGAAAAAAAGAGCCCATTTTCTTATTTTACTCCTACTGGCATTTTTAGGCCTCCAACTTCATTACATAACGCCACTGGGAGATATACTAGAGCATTTGTCGTCTCTCTGGAAGAGGACAGAGATGTCTTGCATCTCACTCCAACAGTCACTCCAGAAGTCCACAAGTTAGATTTCTGATTTCGCATCCAAATGCATGGGTCTTCACGCATGCAGTCTAATTGCACACCTGACTCCCATGTATTTGCATATAATCATTGGTAAATTATTTACATGAGTATTTCTGAAGGTGCAGATTTAGTGGTTATGCATCACTGTTAGCAAAAGATTATTCCCAAATTAAACATTAATGGCATGGCTTTTGCTCCATCTTCATGATCTCACCATACCCACAATAATAGTCTATTCTTGAGATTCATCATAGACTCTGTTATTTCTGCCTCAAACCACTTGCAATAAAAACAGACCGAGTGTTTACCTTTATATTTTGAGCATCAACATTAGCTCCAGCTTCTAACAGAAGACTAATAACTGTAGTATTTCCTGCTAGCACAGCCCAGTGCAATGCTGTGTTTTTGTGATATTTGTCTCCAAGGTTAACAGAAACATTAAATGTAAGTAGTAATCGGGTTGGATCCACACTAGAAAAGAAAACTCTTGTTAGATCTACAGAAGATGGACTCAAATACATACCAACTTACTGCTAATGAGTTCAATTTCTACAGAACATTGATCAGGTACACTATGTAATGGCAAAGCGACATTTTTTGCTGCTGATTATGAGTAGATCAAATTCCCTTCCCAAAGAGCAACCACAATTCTGTTGACTTTCAAAGGAGCTCAGTAAGACAGCTCCTTCTAGGATGTCATGAAACACATTTGTTATATAACTCTGTTTTCACATTTACCAAAATCTAACAATATTAACAGATTTGTAAAAGCATGCACATGATTATATACTAGGCAGGTAACAATGAAAATTCAAAACATGTTGTATTTCTACTTCACATTCCAAAAGATGAAAATAAAACAGGACGACAGTGTTGGTAATCGTAGGTGTTCCTAAAAGCTAGCCTGTGTTCCTCTCAACAATCGATGGAGATAGGCCCATCTGAGCAGAAATCTAATTGAGACAAACTTGCTCTTTGGAGAAGTGTTATTTTATATTAACTCTTCCCAATCATCTCCACAGGAAGATCCACTTCATAAACTAAAACTTCATGTCAGTGAGTACCTCTGCATAATATCCTCTCTCTTGAATAGGTCATTGTACTGATTTTGCCTGGGATCAAGTTAACCTTCTTCATAGTAGCTCCTATGGTGCTGTGTTTTGGGTTTATGAGCAAAACAGTGTTGATAACACACCCATGTTCTAGCTGTTGCTGAGCAGTGCTTACACAGCATCAAGGCCTTTTCTGTTTCTCACGCTGCCCCGCCAGCGAGCAGGCTGGGGGTGCACAAGAAGCTGGGAGGGGACACAGCCGAGACAGCTGACCCCAACTGACCAAAGGGATGTCCCATTTCACGTGACACTGTGCTTGCTCAGCAACAAAAGCTGGGGGAAGAAAGAGGAAGGGGAACATCTGGAGCGATGGTGTTTGTTTTCGCAAGTAACCCTAACGCATGATGGAGCCCTGCCGTCCTGGGGATGGCTGAACACCTGCTTGCCCAAGGGAAAGGGCGAATGAATTCCTTGTTTTGCTTTGCTTGTGCGCACAGCTTTTGCTTTATCTATTAAACTGTCTTTATCTCAACCCACGAGTTTTCTCACTTTCACCCTTCTGATTTTCTGTCCACCCCACTGGGCAGGAGCAAGCAAGTGGTTGCACAGGGTTGAGCTCCCAGCTGGGGTTAACTCACGACAATCATAAATGAAGAAAGGTAAAGTGGCAATTGTGGAAAGAACATTGACTAGTAGTTACACAAAAAAACCCCAACTTTCCAAAAAATGAAAACCAGTCACTATTACATGCCACTTAGTTAACACAAAGAGAAAGTCAAAACTGCAGTGAGATATTACCTATGTGTTCTGTAAGCTGCCCACATTAAAGGTGTCATTCCATTTTGATCCATCATATCTACATCCTAAAAAAGGAAAAGAAAAAAAAAGTTGGTGAGATAATTAAGTATGCTCAACATCCAGAAGATACAAGGTTTGCAAAGAGAAGCAGTATTTTAAGACTAACAAAAAACAACCCTGGCATAATAAAATAGTATTTAAAAAATGAAAACAGATGTTAACACCACCATTGCAAAAATATAACCCTTCCAATCTATTTCACTAACCAAGGAACAGCCATGCTGTATAATACTAGTAATTTCTAACTTACTATTAATCTTCAACATAAAAGATATATATAGGTGGTGTACAACTGCACTCAAAGGCAGGCAAAAACTAAAATAATGCACGAGTATTTAATAAAATACTTGATAAATTAACATAAATACCATGGTGTGAATCCTACATCCTACTGAATGCTAGCTCTATCTATTTTTACACTTGCAAAGGCATTTTCCTTAGTTCATTCAGTTCCAAAGGTATTTACATATGTGGATATTAAGTTAATGGATGCCAGAATATTTTTAAGTTTAAACAAAAGCCATTAATAAAATAACCTACCCAGAAATAAAACTTATCTATAATCAACCAGTGACTAAACTGATGGCTATAAACGAAAAATCCACATTATTACACTTAACAGAACATACCCACAGAATGACAAACAGCACGATCCAGGCAATTCTCTAAGATACATCAGAAAAGATCCAATACCTACAGCATTTTCCCCTGTTATAGATCCCTGCCTCACTAACATGGAAGCTGGTAATTCCTAAATACACTGAGGCAAATGAGACTCTCAAGCACATCTGGGCAAGTTCCACAGACCACCACTAACAAAATTACTCTAAGCTAACTTAATGCAAGACCTGAACAGTTTTCCTTAGAGGGAATACAGCTATGTCAGTATTTCCTATGCTACTCCCCTCAGTCCCTACTAGGAAAACTAGGTTGAAAGTGTTTCAATAAAGTCTTTTGCGTACAGAAAGTACTGACAGAAACCCAGAAAGTGGATTGTTACTATCTATCACTCCCAGAACCTTCTTCTCCACTCCAGTAGTCTGCTGAATGCCCAGCACCCTGGGATCCCCGCTCATGGTGCTGCTAGCCTGACCCGGGCAGAAGTTTTCCAGAAAATCCAATTTAGTTCTTCTAAATAATTGCTTTTAAAACATCCCTAGCCTGCAGATAACTTTACATTACTGAGTTTTTATTCTGTTGCTTAATTTAAAAAAAAAAAATCGGGAATTTAAAACACATTTGATGGAAAGAAAACCATTACTTAATTGTATTGTTTGCTCAGAACAGAGTTACATGCATGGAGACTGGGATCCAAGTCTGCCCACAGTACCTGCATAATTAGATCCTTTTGAGCCTACTAGGACCAAGCAACCATTGGCACTCCCTTTAACCTCCTGCCGTTGAGATTCTGAAGGAAATTAGAACTGCAGCCTAACCTCAAGTTGATTCATCCTTGAGAAGCATGACTTTTGATTCACAGGTCACATCATATGAACAACATACTTTGAAAATTGTACCAATTACTGCAACGTGAACAGTCACTTTTTCATCTTTAGATTTCACACAGAAAAGCAATTCTTCATGACAGCAGGGACCCAACTGCCTGGACGTAAGCAAAACGATTCCTTCAGTGATTCCACCTGACAAATCAAAACTACACTTTGCACACTAGGTGACACTCAGCTAGAAGAAGAAGAAAAAAAAAGCCATGAGCTTCAGACTATTACCTGCACATAAGTTACCTAGGCAGGCTACAGCTGTTACTCAGACTAAGCTACAACATGGGCTGAGGCAGATCCCTTTGCAAAGGAAATTCAACAAGAGGCAAAGCAGCAAAGATTTACTTGCATACTGTTGTACAGATTTAACAAAGATATAACATAAGGATAGCAGGCACATGCTCTAATAAACTTCTCATCAAAAATTCTTTGTCGTTTTGCCAGATCATTACCAAAACCACACAACAAGTAGGACATTTCAGAAAGGAAGCTCTGTTGCTGCTTTTTAGCAAAGGGCTGAAGCAAACCTTCAACAGCAAGTACACATTAGGAGGCTGTTCTGTTCTGGTGTCTACCAACAGGAATTTTAGCATTCATTTCTTGATTAACTCAGTGGCAGGTCAATCTGATAATGCTCAGGGAGGGGTGTACCTATGCCATCAGGACACAGTATAAGCACTGCAAGAACCAAAGATTTCAACAGTAAGTGATGCAATGATAAAGAATTTCACATACTCCTGCCCTCTGTATGTATTTCAAGCATCAACTCTGTGGACCACAACAGGCAAATTTTTTACTTGTTTCTGAAATAGAACAACTCTGGTTCTGAAAAAGAACAACTTTGCACATGCAAAGATAACCAGACTTAACCATAGGACATTAAAATAAGATTCCACAAAAAGCTTTTGGAGGCAAAAGTACAGTGAGAAACAGCTTCCTGCATGGAAAGGAGCTGTAGCAACTATTCTGCTGCTTAACACTACTTTCTGAAAGCAAGACAGCTGACAAGGTAGGATTCTGAATAGCAGCTAGAGATCAGAGCAGCATTAACGCTTACCAGGACATTCAACAAGCAGTGGTCAAACTGGTACTACGACACAATACGGCCTTTTCAAAAGCACAAAAAGCATTAGGAGGTTCCACTTAGAAGTGCACTGAATTGCACAGAAAGGGACCAGGAATTTGATCCTCTTTAGAACCATTACTGGTTATTTCACAGAACACAGACCTTGATAGAAAGACCCATCACGTCCTTGTTCAGAATCCTATTCTCCATAAGGAAAAGATCTCTTTCACAAGGACTTTTGCCCAGGGAAAGGGAAATAGGCTTCTAAAGAGATGACATTTAAAAGCATATAGTAAAGAAGATTTATCAGGAAGGGAGACGCAAGGCTGAAAACATTTCCTAATTTAGGAAAGACATGCTAGTTATTCACTAGGAGCCGCAATTTTGTAGTATTCTTGTGGAATGAACCAAGTGCAGACTGACAGGCACCTCCATCAAGCAAGGTAACACACAAAACTGAACCTAACTTGTTCTTTCAAACAACAAAAGCTCTGTTCTGAATACTCTAGTCGATGGAGCTAGAGTCACAGAGTCAGTTTTGACACTCATTAGGAAGAAACACAACCGGAAGTATAATTCTGTAAGTAAGGTGCTGTAGGTCGGGTCTAGGAAATAAATGCTTGGTTCAGTGTCTTACATTGGCTTGAGCCCAGTGGAAAGAATGACCATCAGTGCCAAGAGGGGTAACAGTGCTTAGGAATACTGCTCATGGACTGCACCACCAAAGCAAGCAAGGCTGCTGGTACCACACTGGCATCTCCCAACCTAGATGCCAACTACTCCTAGGTCATAGCTCAGAAGGCCCTATGTAGCTTGGGACAATAGTTAACACATAAAACTGCAGCTCTGAGAATGAAAAAAAAACCATATACTTGATAAAGAAGTGACAGTTAAACTATGAAAGCTGATAGTTAAACTATGAGTATGAAACAGTTAAACTATAATTTTAGCTCCAGAACATTTCTTAGAGCATGATTTTACCCTACTAGCAACTTTATAGTCACTCATTAGCTGTGATTTAGTTATCTCACACATGGCACAGGATGAGAACACATCATTCAACCATCCGACATACCATATCCATATCTTAATTTATTCCAGGGTGACATGTTTACATATGCTAGGCCCTGATACACCTTTGGCATTCTAAGTAGCATAAGCACAGTGTCAAGCAGTAAAGTAGTACCAGCATGAATTTTCAACATCTTTAAGTGCTTTCAAGCTCTTTTCACTTTTTCTTGCATTTTTAAAAATAATGATCTTACCTAAACTTGAACTGTGCTACAGATTCTGTTACATGCTTTCTGATTCTATTTATATTGTGCACTTGCCCGAGGCTTCATTTTGACCCACACAACCTACTGACACAAACAACATGAGCAAATTATGATACAGCCAGGTATGAGTATCTCAAAATTCAGTAAGAGACATGACTAAATAAAAACCAACAGCTACCAGCCACTGCTGCCTCTTGGCTGAGTAGCACTTGCTGGCATGAAAGGAAGTTCACTTCCAACTTTCAAGCAATTTCAACTTCCAAGGACAGAGGGCTTCTGACCAAGAGTTCTTCCCCTACACGACACTCCAGAAGCCAGAGAACTGGACTCGAGTTTCAGATTGAAAATTTTACCATTGGCTGCTGCAGCCTAGGAAGATAGTGAAGCAGCAACACTGAAGTTCTGTTCCAGCTCTGTCTCAAAAAGGAAGAAGAAGCGATTAGGAGCAACTTCTTAATCCACTTGTCAATTCTCTACACAGTGATGAAAGCTGGCTCTCCTCTGATCATGCAGGTCCACAAAGGCATAAGGATCAGAACTAACAAAGTGCAACAGCCTACACTGACCTTTATTTTGACATTTATTTAGTTGCCATTTACCACACAGGTACTACAATTGGGTTCAGAACAAGGGCAAGCCTGCTCTCTGGGTATAAGAGAACCTGGTCTCTTGTAAAGACAAAAGGCAAAAAAAAATCCCAAGCAGTACATAGGGTATGCCCTCATAGAATCATAGAATCATAGAATGGTAGGGGTTGGAAGGGACCTCTAGAGATCATCTAGTCCAACCCCCCTGCTAAAGCAGGTTAGCCTAGAGCAGGTTGCACAGGAATGCATCCAGGCGGGTTTTGAATATCTCCAGAGAAGGAGACTCT
>VZSC01007893.1:1019241-1038901 GCA_013398225.1 Steatornis caripensis
GGCCCCCCTGCCTTCTAGAGCACTAACCCAAGGGATTCCTCCCAGTAGGTCTTTGAAGAGGGCAAAGTTAGCTTTCTTGAAGTCCAGGGTTCTAATCTTACTTGTAACCCCATAAGCAAAAGCAGTTCAAGTTTCCAACCCAAATCATGGCATCACAAAGTAGGTAGGGGGAAAAAAAAAAGGGGATTAATGACCTCATATGTACTAATTAAAGGAGAAAAAAAAAGTAGAATCATGTATTTCCCATAGCTTCTACAGAAACTTTGTAGTTCCTGTACTTGTATGTAGTATAACTAGAGAATGAGTTTAGGGACTGTTATTACAATGCTATTAATATTACTATATTTTAAACATACAAATCAATACATAATTTTAAATTTGAACTTTTTGAAGTGCTTCTAAAAATTGCTGTTAAAATTAATTCAAACTTACAGCATGGAAAGGATACCAAAATCATACTTGGTAATATTTGAGTGACTTAGTAAGAATCACCCTATTAAAAGCTATTGGTAAGGAGAGCTGTTTCCAAGCTAATAGGTTTTAAATTTTAAAGCAAGTTTTGTACACTTATGTCTGTACACATGGGAAGACACACAGCTTCTTCCTGGCTGAAGTATTATATGCTCAGATAAACAGGAAAAGTCTGTATATAAACGTGAGGACAACCAAACGTTTACAGGGAGATTTCGTAATCACAGTAGAACATTTTGAAGGGCATTTATACTCTATTAATGCTATGCTTTAAACAAGTTCACACTGCAAGATTTTTCTGCTAACATAAAACCCACATACAATTATACATAATTTGTGAACAAAACACAAAACTTGTTCCTGATGAAAAAGCATTTCTCTCCAATCATTATCTCTTACAAAATAGTGATTACATGTGATCAGCCTCTTCTTGTGCCTAGCTTATCTCTATCATAGACTAAACACTGTTTTACCAAACAGTTCTCAGATGTAAACTGAATATTGCATGGAGCAATAGCTTATTTTTTTCACATGTATAGGCACAAATCACTTTCTGCAGCTAATTTAGTATTTCTTTTACACAGACCAAACCCACCAATTTCATAGCCATATTTTACCTGACTCAAAAGATCATATCTCACTTGGTATTTAAAAGAATAAGCAGAATACAGAAGTGTGAACAGCATTAGCAAGACTGTAAAACAAGAGGAGGGCTTTGACTTTTCCATATGGTTTACAAAGTAAATCAAATTTGTGTTTCAGGTACGTATCTGTGGGTGAGTAAACCTACAAATTATAATGTAGGGTGAGTAGCAAAAAGGTGAACATGTTTCTGAGCATACAGAATGAAGAATGGGAGACAACAAGAACAGTAATGAATACACATGCTATACACAAACTGCACAGATCTAGCAGTAATGCAAGAGGCTAGCAAGAAGGTTTTGGGCTGTTTTGTTGGGGTTTTTATTTACACACGCATGCCATTAGTAACAGCAATAAATAAAAGTTGTGGATTGGGGTGTAAAGAAAAAAAAGAGATGACCTATGACAACTCTTTATCACTAGATTCTTTAGCCATGTATAATCTGATGATTCTGCAAAGAATACGAAAGTATTTGCTATCATTGTCCATGTTAACATTTAAAGATTAAATTAATTAGAAATAAAGAATTGTAAAAGAATAACTGCCCAAATTTCCATATACTGTACTATACAGGTATGAATTAAAGACAAAGTACTCAGACCACTGTTAGAGTAAATTAAGTTAGCAGGTGGCACATCAATACTGCAGTCTACAATAAAAGACATTAAATTAGTTTTACATTTAGTCAGGCAAATATTTTGCATTTCCTGAACGATAGGTATAGGTTTCAATCGTTTTCCCACTCTAATTTTGAGTAGAAACTATTCACATATGGTATTACTTAAAATTTACCTGTCCCTTTGCTATCAGGTAAGCAACAATCGAAGTATGTCCAAACTGGGCAGCCAGATGAATACAGCTACATCCTTCTCCATCAATTAGCGACGGATCTGCCCCATATTTCATCAGCTGTACAACCATGGATAAGTGACCCTGTCTAAATGTAACAACACACAAAAAAAGCAAACAACAGAATAACTATATGCAGAAAAAACTATTAAAATGTCATTATTTTAATACAATAAATATGTTTTGCAGTTAATTACACTACCAGAGCTTCCGCACTTTGACTCATACTTTGGAAACAATAATCATCATAATCTGATTCTGCAACTGAGTAAGCAAACTCATTCATATGAACAAATTCTATGCAGCCAATACATTCATCACATGCAATTCGCCTGAGCATGTTGTATAGCAAAAAGTCAGTCAACAAAAAACCTCAAATTATTAGTTTAGAAACCTAGTCTACTGTGACTTCTTCCAATCCATATATGAAATCTGCTATTTTGAGAGGTGTCAAACTGGCTATGTACCCGCACTTTTTGTAGGGTGTATGGTTTACCTTTGTACTATTAAAACCAGCAGTGAAATAAAAATAGGAAGAAAACAAGGAAAATTGAGGGCCTACACTTTCTCCACACTACATTAACAGCTTAAGCACTTTTTTGGCATAATGAGCACAGGCACACTCTTCGTGTAGACATGGTGCCTAACTGTCAGCGTGAAGCTTCTAACATGAGCAAAAAGAACTTTTCAATCTGTCAGAAGCAGCCAGGGACAATGCTTCATGGAGCAACAGATCACAGCTATTAACACCAGGAAATTTAATCAAGCTTTTGTACTCAACACAGAACTTAAGAGTGACCTGTAACAAAAAGAAATACACAAGCTAAAATCTTTAATGGAGGCTAACAAACAAGTCCTCACCTTTACTAAATAAATTACTTTGATACATTATATGTTCTTAAGGCTAATTTTCTAAGTCTCCTTTTGCAGTCTACAGTTGAAAATATTAATATGGACAGTGCTCCTTTCCTGCCTATTTCTAAGTGGCAGGCTGAAGCAGCAGCTACTACTTGAAGGCTGTCTTCAATTTTCCCAGCCATTCATCATTCTCAGACCATCTTCTACATCGTCAGTCTGATTTTAAGATTTACCTTTATTTTAAAAAAATACACACACGTAATAGAACACCGCAAGGACAACATCACGTAAAATCATCCCGAGCCCCATCTGCACAAGCATTGAACTTCAGGCAACTGACAAAAATAAGACCGCCAAAGTAATAGTAAACCAAGGTGACTATAGACTCTAATTTTACTTTACTCCTTTTCCTACCATAGCAGTCATCTTCCTCTACATCAAAAAAAGTTAAGACAAAAACTGAACTATATGCTGAAAGCTCCTGTAGCTCAAACACAGTGTGCACAGTCATCAATGACTGAATTAATTCTTGTCCAAAATATTCCCATAAAATACATCAACTTCACAAATCAATCAGTAGCATATTCCAAGTTAAGCAAAAACACAGGAAAGGAAAATTCCAGAAGACTTCTCCCCACCTTGTTGCCCAGTGAAGTGGGGTAGAATTTAAATCTCCTCCAAGTTGATCAACGATAGCACCTTTTGATATATAGTACCTGGAATAACAGAAATAGTAAACATTATTGCTTGTGTTGGTTAAAGGACACACAGTAAACATGTCTGATGTTGTGCAAAACAGGCAGTTACAGACCAGAAAACCAGAACCTTTCCTTGCCTTCATATAACCTTCCTTTTTAAGGTCACACATATACATTCAATTTTTTGCCTTTTTGATGTGGGCTGGGAGAGTAGGGATGCTTCCTACTGTGTTTTAAACATGCTGCTATTTCCTACTTTGGTTCTAAGGCAAAACAGAACAATTGCTATACGTATTAGTAGAAACTGTGCTACCACGTAAGTATTTAATAAAATGGATTCTTCTACAATATTTAGTGGTTGCTGCATTAAAAAGAATTCTGAATTAATGGTAAAAGAATATGCTTCTAGAAGACTAGCACATTTATAGAATTTTGGCTAAAAAAGATTGCAGCAAGTATCATCACTGGAATGGGCCTGCTGAAATAACTGTTCCAAGAGCTCAGGCTTAAGTTACATGTTTAACCAAGTATAAGATTTTTACATACTTCTCAACTGTTATTTATCAAAGGACAAAAACATCTGAGTATTTAAAAAAATACTTCTAAATCATGGGCTAGAAACTATTTTTCTCAAGAACGCTTACAAAAAGACAAGCTACCTGTAGGAACAAAACAAGCTATCCATATTTAACAGCTGCAATTCATATTCCAAGTCATTTGTGCTGTTTCTGTGAATTGTTTTTCTTGCTGTTTTATGTGGGACACTAAACTGGCAATATTACTTTTCCTTTGTGAAAGAAAATGCACACCTTACAAATAAATTAGTTTTTAAAAAACAGGCCTTCCAGAAGGCTTCTGGTTCTTCATCCACTGCTGTATAAGCCAATGAGAAAAACAAAAGCTATTACTAAGAGACCTTTGAAAAGTGCTATCTAGTTACAGTTTCCTAAGTGCTTGCACACTTCCAGTGTCTGTGCCTGCAGACTTTTCACTTTCAAAATCCTTGTCAGGTATACCTGAATGCTGCTCTCCCACCCACACAAACTGTCTTTCAAATCCTCACCATTGAGTTTCTGTCACCTCCATTTCCTCTAAGTGTTTTTCAAGACATGGCAAGAAGGGCAACAAACAGAACAATCTGAAAAAACATTACTTTAAGTAACTATCTTCTTTTTCTTTAGTGCTTATTGATTCAGAGACTGAAACTTCAAAAACAGCCTAAAATTTACCTTCAGGAACAGAAGCTGAAAAACACACTAGCTACACACATCCATACTAAAAACATCTAAAGAAAACATCCTTTTATACAGTTGCTTTAGAGCCATCGGACACAATGAAGTACTTCAGCAGACTTGCCAAAGTAACCCAAACTCTGGTTTGTATGACAAAGATCATTGATGCACGACAGCCCACTCCACTGGCCTCCAACACCAAAGGAACAAAATTGCAGCATCTGTCTGCTGAAGTTTAGCTTTTGGATTTTTCAATGAGAACAATCAAAGATTTCGTGAAAGTCTTGGTCCCATGTAGGTGAAAAGAGAAGGCGTATACAAGGTAAAGCAACAAAGTAATTTTGCTATTGTGAAGCAAAGTATCAGATACAAAAGAACAAACTTGAAAAAGACACTAAGAAGCTATTTAGTCCCCCTTGCCAATGAGTTCCCAAGGAAACCTTGTCTAGATAAAAGACAACACAGAGAAATTCGCAGTCAAAGCTTGGATCCATCTCGCTGATGTGACAGCCACTCATGGGGAGGTGAACATTAAACAGATTGTCTTCATTCAAACGCCGGTCCCCACAGAAACACAGAATATGTTCGGATTCTACTGAGCAGCAGCACTGCTTACTACTTAGCCCGTTTTATTTAGAACGAAGAACTTTCAGTTTGACAACCGGTAAAAGACAAGAAGGCGATCTCCTGCCAGATGGCACATTGAAATAGCATTTTATGTTTCCTTAAGCATGTTCTTAGACTGCATTTCAGTTTCAGTACACATAAGTGGTGAGATTTTTCTTCTAAACCAGACTGGGAACTTAATCACCTTGTCTAAGTAGATCTTGCAGAAGGAATTTTGTGCTTGGTGACATCGCTCCTGGAGAATGAAGGAACCGGGCGATTCTACTCTCAATGTGTCATCTCAACTTCCAGGCTACAAGATGCCAGGTGTTCAAGTCCTATTTGAGCAATCTATTTACGTTCAAAGAAAGCAGATTCGCTAAGTGCTTGCCTCAAGAAGAAAATACTTTCACTGATCTCCACATCAGGATCACTAAGTGATTGCCAGGCATTTGACAACTGTCCCAGCTCACATTCAGTGCTTGTGGAATCAAAGTGCATGCAGTCACTGTCGCTAGAAGGTGGAAAAGAAGAAGAGAAATCCTTGCCTGGAGAAAGGTCAACACAGGGAGGAGGGAAATGCAGGCAGTAGGTAACTGTAGAGATGTAAGGCCAATTTCTGCATTTTTACAAAATCGAGTTGAAAAGAGACCAAGAGATCAGTGTCACGATGAAAAAAGAATTGTTACGGATGTCTGACACTTATCTATGATCCTACAGAAGTAAGAAAAGGTTCTAGAGTTTTCCTTACAAAGTATCAGTGGGTTTCACAGTTACCTGTTATCTCGAATCTCACGATAGACAGGACGAGGAAATACTAAAAATAAGAGAAGCCTGCACTCTCCACTGATGAGCTGCTAAGCTACTTCATTGGAAAAAACCTATATAGTCAATATCGAGTAAGCAAGACACTGAGATCTGGTATCATGAGAGCAGAACACTCACACTTAGACTCTATCTCTATGATGCTAAGCTTACCAGCAAACATATTTAATGAAATTATCCATTGCACACAATGGGCACAAATAGTGGAGACCCGGGGAAAGACGTGGTAGGACTGAACAAAAAGAAAAACAGAATAATTTCATTCTAAGGAAACAGAATAAACCAGTGTCTCACAAAAGACAGAGCAAGAGAGCGCACAATATGCTGGGTGATACAAACTAAAATAAATCAAGACCCCTCTAAAGACAGAGGAAATCAGAGCGTAAGAACTGCATCAGGAAGAATTAATTTAGATACAGCAAAACACATTAGTAGTCCCATGCACTCTAGTAAACAGCAGGAAGAAAATGCAATGCAGTATGTCACAGCGGTAGAGATGTATCAAGAAGGGACAAGAGCTGTGACGTATTGTTGAGGAAAAAGGAAGAATTAGACACATTAGATTTAAGAACATTCAATTGTCAGGGCTCATACTAAAACAACTTGAAAGAGAGATGGCTGGTACAACTAAAGTCATGTTGAATTAAAATTCTCAGAACACATTTCCAGCACTCAAATGTAGGTGGAGAGATGTCTCTAACACATAATAAAGACCCAACTGGAAATTCAGACAGAGATTTAAGCACAGACTTCCATCTATCCGAATCTGACATTTTGGTTTCGAACCATGCGTATGTCCAATTGCTATAGCAGGAAATAATTAGCAACACACTTGGAGGGGGAAAAAAAAAAGTAAAATACACCACAAAATACTCACACGCTAAAGTATTTCTTTCACAAATTTAGCTTCAAAAGAGGACTAATAGGGAATTTAAAATTTGGTTTCATTTTACTCTGTGAATGACAGAAGGTCCCCAAACAAAATTTTTTGGTCAAGTTTCTTTTTTTGGCTCGTTTTGGTTTTGTTGTGGTTTGTTTTTTTTTTTTAAAGAAAAGGCTGTAGAATACATAAAACACTAGTGAACTAAAGCACTAAGTCATAATCAAGTGTGATACAGGTAGATTCACTGCACTGTAAAGCTAATACAAGAACTATACTTAATACAGAAATACTATCCATAATATAGGCCTATTTTTTCAAATGCCTCATAACATACTGATGTTTTAAAATTGTGATCATTGCCTCAATGTCATTCACTTTTCAGATCTTATAAAGACATATCAAATGAGATGAAATATCTGTAATGCAAATACATCTTCCAACAGCTCAAGTAAGATGAACGCTTCATTGTACACAATTCATTATGCATTCAAGATGGATAAAAAAAGTGAGCTCAAAATGTAACAACTGTTTTTAGATGCTGTATTTTTCTCAAAGAAAAACAGCTATGTGAAAAAAATTCTATGCCTTTCACTTATCTCACATCAAGTTGTAAGATACTAGCCATAAAGACCCAGGACAACCCAGAAAGAAAATGAAATTAAAAGAAAACAACAGCATCTAAAATGTGCTCTCACAAAAAAAGGTTATTTAGGTAAACCAGGGTCCTGTATCACTTTTGCAAGAGGGTCTCCTTTAACATGGCCTAAAGCACATTGGTTACCTATCTTACATTCAAAGGAAGATACCAAATGCAGACTTATGGTTTCCATTATAACCGTCTACCTACAATAAAAGACATAAAACCTGTTGTGCTAGCTACTGTGTATAATAAAAATTTTCTTTCAGAAACAGTGAATTATTTCACAGAAACGTTTAGTTTGGAAGGCACCTCTGGAGATCATCTAGTTTAACCTTCCCTGACCAAAGCATCTAAAACATGTTGCCTAGGACCGTATCCAGTTGGGTTTTGAATTTCTCCAAGGATGGAGAGTTCAGAACCTCTCTGGGCAACCTGTGCCAGTGCTCAGCCACCTGCACAGTAAAGTAAGTGTTTTCAGACATTCAAATGGAATTTCATGTGTGTTTTAAACTTATGCCCTCTGCTTCTTGTCTTGCCTCGGGCACTGCTTAGAAAAGTCTGGCGTCATCTCCTTTACTCTCTCCCATCAGGTACTTATATATATTGATAAGAGTCCAGGTATTACACATTGATAAGATACTCCAGGAGGATCTTGTATACATCAACAAGATAAGCCATCTCTTCTCTAGGCTAAGAAGTTCTTGCAGCCTTTCCTCATGTCAGATGCTCCAGTCCCTTTAATTATCCTTGCTGCCCTGCACTGGACTCACCCCTTATCTTTTTTGCAAAAGGAAACCCCCAACTTCAAACAGATGTCCAGCTTCAACAGTTGAGCAGAGAGGAAGGATCACCTCCCTCAACATGCTGGCAATGTTTTTCTTAATGAGGCCCAGTATACCGTTGACATTTTTTGCTGCAAGGCTGCACTGCTGGTTCACAGTCAGCTTCCTGTCCACCAGGACCCCAAGGTCCTTCTCATCAGATCTAAATCTGTATCTGTTTACCTATCTTTATCTACTTAAGTTTCTTTCAAGAGAACTGCATCAGGACACAGAAAGTCCTTTAAAATTAAGATGAGAAACATGAACCTGAGATCCAGAAATTCAAGATCTGGTCTAATGAAGGTGCTAGTGACGGACATACATGGGGAGAATGTACTTAAACAATGATGTTTTGCATTTATTTTTATGTGTAAGTACACATATAAATTAATAAGAACCTTTTTGAAAAGTAGGCTGAAGATATGCTGTTTATGCGAATTGAAAAGTAGATTGATTGAAGATGCACAGTTTATGTCAAATAGTCTAGGAATCTGCTGATTCAATAATATTTTGTGTATTTAGATTTAATTGCATGTACTGAATTAATTGTTTTGTTACTGGTAGAGAAAAAAAACCCCATGTTTTATACACACTCATGATTTCTAAAACAGCAAGTACTAAGGATTATCCCTTCAGGATTTAAACTCTCCATGTTCTGAAAGATAACAATAGGTTTTAAAACACAGTCCCAAATATCATGATCCAGATTTTAGAAACTGAAAAGCAAAAAAATACTCCAAGTCCCACACGTTCCACTATTAAAGATTTTGTTATCACTCAACAGGAGAGGTGCTGCAATGTTACCTTTTGTAATAGTTGTGTTTTTAAAATGCAAAGAAGTCTTTAAAGTCAGAACTTCTTGAAATGCTGAATGAAGCAGGAATTGCCCCTTGCATCATATTAATCTTGCTTATTCAAGAACACTCACTACCATCTAGCACCAAACTTCCCCTCCTCAAAAAAGAAATTTGATATTTCTACAAGTATACCATAGAATTAAGAAATTGCATGTGCAACTGAATAGCTGTTCCACAAGTTTATCTCATCTGAGAAGAGTCTGACTTCTGGCCATATAACAGGTTTTCTTTCCGTTACCTATGTCATCAAAACGTTCTTGCCAAAATGTAAATTAGGTCTTCTAACTTCTCCCTGTTCCCCCAAATTTCAAGCCCCAAAATTAAGATTTTAAGAGACTTAAGATTATTTAACACCTTAAAAAAAGAAATCAACATTTTTAAGGAAATTATTAGTTTATGTTTAACTTAAACTGTAATACATACTTCACCAGATCTATCCTGTTGTTGATTGCAGCCCAGTGAAGAAGCGTTACGTTTTCTTTATCTGGTTGTCGTACATCATAACCTGCTTCCACCAACTCTCTACATCGTTCATATATTCCATACCTTGAAGAAAATAAAATTTTTCAAAGTTGTTACCTTAGATAAAAATGCATTCAGCAAACATCATACTTATAGTCACAATACAAAAACTTCAACAGAAGAGAAATGAAGAATAAACTTTCTGTTTCTATATGATATATGATCTCTTGCAATAAGAAGCTTCCACTCGCAGAAGTTATATTAATCAATTCAAGATTTTACAGAAAACCACAGCGAACTATACAGCAGAGCAAGGTGAAATATCCATCAGCAGTATACCAAGCATAAACAAAACTCTTCTCTTCCCAGGGACTCCACTACATTTTTTTCTCCCACCTCTGTTCTCCTTCTGTTCCAGCTCTTGGAAGACCAGAAGAGCTTAGCCAACTGATTTGACAGTATCTTTCTAAAATTCAGCAGAGGACAAGGTCATCAGGTCAATTATAAACACTAACAGAGCTCAAACACTTCCCATTTTTCTTCTCAGGTAACAAACAGCAATCTTTCTGATACAACTTAGCACCATTTTCTTTTTTATACCACTTCAAAATTCTGTACTTTAATATGAAATTAAATCTTTCATTAAAGATGACTATTAAATGTGAGGTACCTTCATTTGAAAAAAAATTCTGCATACATTTTGGAAGGGAAAACAAATCAGGAAGCACAAACATCACGTATCTAATGTAGGTCTAACTCCAACATTAAATAATGTTTTTCTTGATGCTTACACTGTTTTACCACCTATTTTCAGTGGCAATCAAAACCACACAGAAAGGCAAGTAAAGATTACATGTCAACATCTGTACAACCCATAGGGATTTCTCAAGTCTCAAGCAGCAGACTGATGTATGGGCACACCCTGAAATCAACAAACCGCCTTTTCCTAAAACAGAATTCTAACAGCCTCTGAAAGTTGGAATTTAAGTGAGTTTCCCTTATGCTGCTTCAAAGTTCTAATTTCTGCAGAAGAGACAGCCTTAGACAACTTCAGGCCCTTCTGCTCCCCGTGATCAGCTTGAGTAACTGATGCAGAGACCTTTTTTCCAGGGTAGTTACCATTCATTCTTTTTCTTTCATGTATTTGAATGGACAGCGCTCCCATAAGGAAGCCTCAGATGACGCAATCAACAAACCTCAGGAATGCTTTCCAAGCCCATCACCAGTTTGAAGCACATAAATTAGTTGGACACTATTAAAAAAGAAGTACTAGATATAACAGCCTACTCAGATCATGTTGTTTTCAATTTCTTAGGAAAGTTACACTAGAAATTGCTGTCATACCTATAATGCTTCCAAACATCACAAAACATCAGAACAAAGGCTATCACATGCGGTAGATAACAACTGGCAACAAGCCTGTAAAATTTGGTCCCTCAGACTGAGTAAAAAAACAGCAGTCATGAATAATCTTGACAAAGCTTTCGTTTTAATCAGGTTTAATCAGGTGAGGGAAGACTTATGAATATGACACCACCTAGATAAGGTACACTCAAGACACATGTAACTGCCCGAAAAACTGGTAAGGTTCTAAGTCTGGCCAACCTTGAGGCGCACTGTCTCCCAAGTTGCGGTCTAGACCAGCAGTGTGGCCTGATGAGTGCTTGTTTAAATGGCTTACCACATACCATCCCTGACTTTCTTCCCGCCACCTGAAATGGCCACTGAAGCAGGTTAGGACTACTAAAGGCAGGTCAACCAAGAGTGAGGAGTGAGAAGAGACAGTAGAGGAGATGGGGGAAAGACAGACTTCTGAAAAATTGCAAATTCTTATCTTACTGCAATACAGTATCACACTAACATATTACAACATCTGGAGGCAACCTGGAAAGTGATTCACATGGAATAGCAAAACGCCCTTTTGTTGACAAGCTGTTCTGCCCCCGTCAGCTGTTATGACAGCCCTTCCTACTGTAGACAGACCTGTTGAAACAAAGGCAACAAGTCATAACACAAGAAATTATTGACCTACAGCACTGCTATTAGGTTTAACAGTCACCAGGCAAAAAAAAAATTGTACCGCCTAAGGCTGAGTTTAGCTGACTAGTAGTCAGTAATACTAAACAAGCAGGAATTACATTAATAAAATATTCTAGGTTATTGGAAAGATACAAAGAACAGAAAAACACAATAATGCTACCTTCTATAAAGTATAAGAGGCAATCATGTAAACCTTTCATGCAGTGGATTAGGATTTTCCTCACATGCACTGGTTTTGGCTGGGATCAAGTTCATTTTCTCCACAGCAGTGCCTGCGAGGGTGTTTTGGATTTGTGAGCAAAACAGTGTTGATAACACACCCATGTTCTAGCTGTTGCTGAGCAGTGCTTACACAGCGTCAAGGCCTTTTCTGTTTCTAACAGGGCAGCGAGCAGGCTGGGGGTACACAAGAGGCTGGGAGGGGACACAGCCGAGACAGCTGACCCCAACTGACCAAAGGGATGTCCCATTTCACATGACACCGTGCTCAGCAACAAAAGCTGGGGGAAGGAAGAGGACACGGAACATCTGGAGCGATGGCGTTCGTCTTCCCGAGTGACCGTTACGCATGATGGAGCCCTGCTGTCCTGGGGATGGCTGAACACCTGCCTGCCCATGGGAAAGGGTGAATGAATTCCTTGTTTTGCTTTGCTTGTGTGTACAGCTTTTGCTTTGCCTATTAAACTGTCTTCATCTCCATCCATGAGGTTTACCCTTCTGATTCTCTCCCCATCACACTGGAGGGGAGTGAGTGAGCGGCTGTGTGGGGCTCAGCTGTTTGTCGAGGTTAAATCACAACATTACAATTGGTCAGCTATGGTAAACCATGCAAATAATTTAGATGAGTGTCCTATCAAGTTAACTACAGAAGATAAAATTAACCTCCTTGAAAGTAACCTCTGATGCCTAGTCAAGCTTTGCTTTTGTTAGACCAAGCAGCACTGTTACGGCCTTCAGGGGGGTGGGGCAGGGGAGTGTCTTCGGTTGGGCGGGGGGGGGTGTGTGTGTGTGTTTAATTTCATGTAAAGTAAAATTCTAGTCTTACAGAAAACATGATTCTGCTTCTTTCTGAAGAACTTTGCTCAAGAGATATGGAAATGAAGGAGAGCTGTGGCAAGCATGTNGTGTCTTCGGTTGGGCGGGGGGGTGTGTGTGTGTGTGTTTAATTTCATGTAAAGTAAAATTCTAGTCTTACAGAAAACGTGATTCTGCTTCTTTCTGAAGAACTTTGCTCAAGAGATATGGAAATGAAGGAGAGCTGTGGCAAGCATGTGAATAGACTGCAAGCCTGCTGAGGTAGAATGCTGTCACCAATATCCCTGCAGAAGCCCTGACAGGATGCTCCAGTTACGCTCCACTGATATTTACCCACACCACGCCTCTAGAACTCACCCACACACTGCTGCAAGGCCCTGGGCAAGGACTAATGCATGGGCTCAGACACAACAAGGAGCAGTAACAACGGATTCCGTCCCCAGCCTTAGCATCATAGACTTCCCCCCCTCCCCACTGGAAGGCAAACTGCAAGTCGCAGATACGTCCTACTGCTTGGCCACAAAACAAATCATGAGGTTCTGCAACATATCAGAAGAGCCTTCCCAGAAAACCAAAATGCTTTCCAAAAGAAACTGAGAATGAGGTATATTGCAATTTTTAATTTAAGTGACCATCAGTTCGCCTGTTCCTAGCAATTTATTTTGGTATCTTGAACTCAATCCTGATTACAAAAGATGTAACGCACAAGGTACAATTTAATAACTCTTCAATTAATAAATTGTCACAAGAGGACTTCTAGACAGACAAAATCTGCCTGGTAAAAAAGGTTAGGGATCTACAACAATTTGCTTCTCTCCCTGGAAACAGCAGTTTCTGTACAATTAAATAAAACACTGAATCTGACACAGTCACAGTTTCTGGCGCTCTGTCCTACAAATGCAGCGTTCTCTCCCATATTACCCACAGCCTTCTTCCATCAATTTGCTGCAGCTGACTTTACCTTGCCTTCTCCAAAGGCTCATGATGCACTGTTAGATTACAAAATTAGTAAGTTATGTATTCCAGACATTTGGTGTAATCATGCTTATAACGTTTTTATAAAGGGCTCCATGCCCTTCAAGAAACAGAAATGGAGGAAAAAATTCAAATCGTCACAAGAGACTGATGTATTAAGCTTAAAAAATTTCCAGCATCTGGGTGAATTCTAGAGAGTGATGCTGTAAACATCAATATGGAGTATAATTAAAGCATATTATTGAGATTGCCTTGTTCTGAAAGAAATGGGACTAGTTCCTTCAGGGCAAAACCACCATTGTGCAAGCTCATTTCACTATCACAGTCTCTAAACCATTTCGGTAACGTTTTATTTGTCATCACAGGTTAAAGATATTCTGCATTGAACACTTTCAAAAACAGTATCCTAGAACCCTTTTGCACTTTAAAAACGTAATCAACTTTTTAATCTTTTCTCTGCAAGCACATCCACTCTTGGAAATAGACATTGCCAGCTTTGCTGCACGATTAACATAAAACTTGGCCACAATACTAGGAAGGAATCTCTCTTCAGTGAGCACATCACCATGCCAACAAACAGTAGGTAAGCCAGGAGCTCACTCCCTCATCTTGCCATCACTGTAACTCAAATCAAATCTGTTTCAACTCAAAACGCAATCAGTAGAAAAATTACATTTTCTATCTTTTGAAGTCTCATTCCCATGAATGGTAGTGGTTACATACCAACAGAGCTTTTCATACATTAAACAGCAAGATGGTTTTGTTTTCAACAGCAAAGGGCTAGCTCAAGAGCTGTTTAATGAGCTGTTAACAGTGATGTTGAGAGACAAGAGAAATTCAGCTCCCACATATGTTCCAAAGCCTCAAATTGTCTAGACAGTTGTGGCTATATTACTAGTGCGATTAAAACAATCCCACCCTTCCACGTGAATTTCAGATACATTTAACTTTCAGCAATATAATCAAACTCCATGAGCACAAATGACCAGGCATAAAGAATGTGTACCCGTGTCACAGTCTGCCCATCTTCTCCTGTGAACAGCTGAAAAAAGCCAGGAGTAATTGTCACTTTGGCCAACCCTCAATTTGCATTATTCCATATCTACCCTATTTTTTTCTTATCACTTACCCTATGAATGATGAGAAACAGTGAGGAAAAAAGCATGTTCTCAAATATATCCAACAATTTTTTTCCTGAGCAAGATTCAGCATATTTCATATCTCATTCTGCATTATTTCACAACTCACACTACTTCATTTTGAATTATCTCAGTGAATAAAGCTAACAGAAAAGTTAATCTTGCAATAATGAAACTGTAACACACTTGAGCACAAGGAATCAATCTTCCTGAAGTCACAAAAGCACTTGTTAAAATCATTAATGTTTAACACCCATGTTCATAATGGTAATTTAACATACTTTCAGCAAAGCTGGAATTTGTTCAAGTTCACTACAAGCAGAAGGTGCCATTCACTCTCAACAGAACTGAAAATCCTGACGCAAGGATTAATGTGTCTCAGATTTTTTTTCTCCTGGTCATAGCCCATCATGAACTTCTCTACCTGTGAACATTAGCTACTTTTCATAGAATGGCTTGGGTTGGAAGGGACCTTAAAGCCCATCTAGTTCCAACCCCCTGCCATTGGCAGGGACACCTTCCACTAGACCAGGTTGTTCAAAGCCCCATCCAACCTGGCCTTGAACACTTCCAGAGAGGGAATATCCACAGCTTCTCTGGGCAACCTGTCCCACTATCTCACCACCCTCATCGTGAAGAATTTCTTCATAACATCTAATCTACATCCATCCTCTTTCAGTTTAAAACCATTACCCCTTGTCCTATCACTACATGCCCTTGTAAAACGTCCCTCTCCAGCTCCCTTGTAAGGCCCTTTCAGGTACTGGAAGGGTGCTATAAGGTCTCCATGGAGATGTCTTCTCCAGGCTGAACAAGCCCTACTCTCCCAGCCTGTCTTCGTAGGAGAGGTGCTCCAGCCCCCTCATCATCTTAATGGCCCTCCTCTGAACTCGCTTCAACAGGTCCATGTCCTTCATGTTGGGGGCCCCAGAGCTGGATGCTGTACTCCAGGTGAGGTCTCACCAGAGTGGAGCAGAGGGGGAGAATCACCTCCCTCAACCTACTCATCACGCTTCTTCTGATGCAGCCCAGAACACGGTTGGCCTTCTGGGCTGCAAGCGCACATTGACCGCTGACATTGAGCTTTTCATCAACCAACACCACCAAGTCTTTCTCCTCAGGGCTGCTCTCAATTCATTCTCCACCCAGCCTATATCTGTGCTTGGAATTGCCCCAAAACACATGCAGGACCTTGCACTTGGCCTTGCTAGACTTCATGCGGCTTGCGCGGGCCCACCTCTCAAACCTGTCAAGATCCCTCTGGATGGCCTCCCTTCCCTCCAGCGTGTCGACTGCACCACACAGCTTTGTGTCATTGGCAAACTTGCTGAGGGTGCACTCGATCTCACTGTCCATGTTGCCGGCAAAGATGTTAAACATTGCTGGTCCCAATACCAACCCCCAAGGAACACCACTTGGACATCGAGCTGTTGACCACAAGTCTTTGAGCATGGCCATCCAGCCAATTCCTTATCCAGAGAGTGGTCCATCTGTCAAGTCCATGTCTCTCCAATTCAGAGACTAGGATGTCATGTGGGACAGTGTCAACTGCTTTGCACAAGTCCAGGAGTTTTCCTTAGTTTCGTAGCTTAAAAGATTTAAAAGAAAAAGGCAGGAACTTTAAGTTATTATGTTAACACATTACCCCTTCCCCAGACATATACAAAATTATGACTCCAGCCTTGGATGACACAGGGCTACTGGTGCCAGAAGAGATAGAAATAAACATACCCAACATATCTCCATTAAAGGACTCCATGTCCTTGCAGGTCCAGTGAGAGCACTGATTGACACCTGAGAGGAACAGCACACAGCCCACCCTCTCTCTGATTTTGTAGAGCCAGAAGAAATTCAAAGACTTTCTATGTAGTTATAAGTGAAGTACTTACTAACTATTAGAACGCAATGTTCCTCCATTGCAATAGCAAAGGCAAAAATGGATGATTTTTTTACTACTCTTTGAAAACAGGTTTTCAAATACATGTCAGTGCCTTGCTTCTGCTTTCCAAAACGCAGCGGGAACTTCACATGAACCAAACAATTTTGCTGTAACTGAATACAAGATGCCAAAAGACTGTACACATATTGTAACATCTGCAAGATGAAGGGCTAAGACACTATACCTTTAATGCTACCTAGATGCCCTTGGACATGTTTGTAACAAAGACAACGAGGAGAGTCCTTTGTATCAACAGACATTAAAATCAAACACTATGATTTTTACTCCAGCACAAGTTTCTGCAAAACAAACAGAGGCACCCTATTTTTTGTATAAAGCGTGCCTAGACCCCCATGTCTGTGGGAGAATTTATCATGAACATAACAGGGAAAAAACACAAATACTGATAAACTCTTTGCAATGAGAACATCAGCTGAACCGCTCTTTTCTATACAAAGGTTTAATTGGATTCTTAAGAGGTTATTAGATTTGCAGCTCCTAGTCTATGAACACGTTAATTTAATAAGTGTCCAATCTACAGGCTAAGATGATGAAGCACACAACTAGTTCAACAAGATATGAAACAATGAACAAATACTTCTGGAAAAATGTGCGAAGCTTGCAAGCATTTGTTTTCCCTTGCGGAAAAATATAAAAGCAAATGCATTATTTTACTAACATTGTTTTATTTCTCTGTAATCAAGTGCCAATAAACTCAACATCTCAAAATAGAATTCTATAGTCAAACAGAATATACGAAGCACAGATGAGATTTAAATCTTTTCATCCAATTTTTCATCATAATCTTTAAAGTTTAAGCAACTATGTTCCCATTTTCACGCATGTTGAACTATAACATAACTAGTTACTTTCACAGGCTAAACTTTTACTAATGCAGCACATCAAATACTGTAAGAACAACGATTACAAAAAAAATTAAATGACTGACTAGCTACTTACGACATGACTAACTGCTTCCTGCTTGGATTAACACAAATTTAATAGCAAAAAAAAAATCTATGTGACCATGAAATGCACGTTCTACTCATCAATAAGCCTGCAATTTAAGTGGTCTTACATGAAATGCAAAATCATTTTGGATGAGTTTTTTTTAAACATACGACAATATGCAACCTATTATTATAATTAGCTAACAGACCATTCTCAAGAACAACAGAATTTCATTCAACTAAGAGTAAGCACCCAGCTACTATTTGACTGTATCACGCTAAAAAATCTGTTACAGTCTCTTTGGGACGTTTTGAAGTGTTTTGAAACAAAAAATGTGCTGCCAGTCCCATACTGAATGCTACATATCTGGACTTGGAAAAATTCCCTCCCAAACTAAGAGATTGAAAATAATTCTTACTCTATTTCACTACGTTTTGCTTGAACTTACTGAACTTCTTAGGGAGGGGAGTTCTAGAAGACAGGTGAGTGGCCCTTTTTTACAAAACTTTGTGGTATCTTTCTTACATTAGCACTGTACTAAAAAGTAAACAAAGTCAGCAGATATTTTAACCTATGTGAATACTGATTTTTGAGGAAAAGTGGCAGAGGATAGTGTCTATTTTTCATATACATAAAAGAGAGGTTATTTTTCTACAAAAGTGAGTACATCATTTTAATAGGAACTGTTTATCTTTTTAATAACACTGAATTAATATATTAGCAGCATTATTTATCTTATCACAAGCCCTATGATATTTTTCCCTTTAAGACAGCAAATATTTCACAGGTGAGTTCTCCATCTTGTCAGGGACTTACTGTCTGGGTACCACAACTTGATTGTATACTTATGTTGACAGTCCCCCTGCCCTGTGATATTAACCATTAGGGCTATGATATGAAACTATAGTCCTCTTTGGCGAGATGTCACACTCTCTGTAAATCTCATCTCACCATGACTGGGAAGAAACATAACAGATAACTCATAGCCCTGTTGATTCTTGTTTGAGGAGACCAGAAAAGAATTACAACTCATCTGAAAGCATATGTCAATTTGAGGGCTAGCAGGGACGTACGTGTTTTAGGATTTCAAACATCCTACAATACAAGTTTGGAAGCAAGTAGCTTGTAAAACCACTTCTGCTGACATATTTCCATGCTTTTAAGAAGCAGCTAGTTTGATGTTATGCCAATATTTTCATTTCTAAGAAAACCCTGATATGAGGATTATAGGTTGTAGTATTACTATTTATGTTGGATGTGTGTAGCAGAGTTTTGGTAGCAGGGAAGGGGATACACAGCTGGGTGGCCACTGTAAGAAGCTGCTGGAGGCTCCCCCAGCTCCAGCTCGGCTCGGCCTGGGGCTGAGGCTGGGCCATTTAGAGACAACATGATAATGTATTTAAGGAGGGGACAAAGGAGCGGTCATTGAAACCTGCAGCAGAGGAAGGAGGAAGAGGTGAGAGAAACACCTATGCAGATACCTGGAGCCAGTGAGGAAGGAGAGGAAGGGAGGTAGCCAGAGCAGAGATTCCCCTGCAGCCCATGGGAAGAGGGCACGTTGTGCCCCTGCAGCCCGTGGAGGACCCCAGTGGAGCACAGGTGGACCTGCAGCCCGTGGAGGACCCCNAGAGACAACATGATAATGTATTTAAGGAGGGGACAAAGGAGCGGTCATTGAAACCTGCAGCAGAGGAAGGAGGAAGAGGTGAGAGAAACACCTATGCAGATACCTGGAG
>VZSC01007894.1:0-35028 GCA_013398225.1 Steatornis caripensis
ATGTCGTTCGGGGTAGTTGCTAGGGCCCTCTGGGCAGAGGGTGGGCGTTTGCAGACCCTTTCCTATGCTGCCTAGAGAGTATGAAGGTCTCAGTGCTTCCAAAAATCAGGGGTTGGGTCCTCAGGCGGGGCACCTGCACCCAAGAATCAGCAGCTGAAGCACCTTTGCGGGCCTGGTCACCGCGAGTCGGTGGCGGGGTTAGGACTGAAGACGGCTCTCTCCCTGTTCATTGAGCCCGGCCGTAACGTGCTGAGTAACCTTCTAGCCAAGGCTCCTTTCCAAAGCGAAACGAGAGTGGTAAGACCAAAGACGAACTCCTTAATTACTGAGATTCGCTGCTGGCATCCGAGCTCTGTCTGCCGGGCTCGGAAGAGGAAGGAGAGAGTATTTAGAGAGCCAGAAATTCAGGAAGCGGTGGCTCTCAAGCCTGCAGCTGAGCGTAACATGCTGACATCTGGCTGAAACTCTTGCCAGTTCACTTGGGCGATGCTGAAACGCTCCGGCAGCTCTGCTAGGAAACAAACCGAGGCAGACAGGTACGGGCTCCATAAGTGGATCTCACCCGCAGAGCTCATCAGGCCTCCTGACAGATAGGCGTCTCGCAGGCTGGTGCCATTTGTTCTATTGTAGTCTCAGTGACATGTTCGCGTTAGAAGATTAAGTAGGCTTTTCAAGCAGCTTTGAACTCCATGAGACGGTCCTTTCTGATAGCACTTCCTCGCACATTTTGAAGTACTGATTTATTTTGTCTATTTTTAATCTGATCTCTTGCTTCAGACTCATTCCCATAGTGCAAACTGTGCTCTCATCCAGAGGGACTCCTTCCTTGAGATTATTTTGATAAATGTTTGTATTCAGCTTCCTATGAATCTGAATTCCTCCAGGGAAAATTCTCCCCAGGAAATCTACTGATGTTCAGAGGATCAAGTCTGGAGGATCTGAAGATCCAAATCCCAGCACTTTATTGTCCCGAGGTGGAGAAACCAAGTCTCGTATGCTTTTCTAATGGCAAGTACCACCACACCTGCTGGGTTTTGGGTCCTTTGTTTCTTCCTTAGAAGAAAGTGGCAGCACGGGCCAAGTCTTTGTCTTTCTCATCTCATTTTAGTTTGCTTGCCTTCCGCAGAAATGGTTGCATTTTTGCAAAGAACTTATGCAGGAATGAAAGTTGCTCCGTACGCACCGGTAATGGACAATGCAATTAAATTATTGAAGATCAACTTATTTATAATGTGTGCCTTAGTTTTGCCACTTGGGATAAGACTTTTGAAGCGAAATGTGTCCCATCCTACCTCTAAGATGGCAAACCTAGGCGGAAAATATAACTTCTAGTCTTAGGCAGCTCTGTTTAATTTACCATTAGGGCATTTGCGCTAAGTTGGCCAGCAGCGCACCTCTCAAGTCAAAGCCAACGAGAGAGATCACTTTTGTGGGGCTCTCTCGGGAGCGGTGGGCACTGGGGAAGCTGAGGACCAGCAGCCACCGCCTGTGCCAGTTTGGAGAAGCGCAGCAAAGCTTTTGATAGCTGAGAACATGGGAAATTGTTTTTTGCCATGTGATGAGTTACTTCATACTGCCATTAGTTTCAACCTCACAAGGTGAGTCGGACCATTTCACATGCTGCTCGGCTTATCCAAAGCTGTATGTTGTGCCGCTCCAACAGACAGGGGCAATTTTTTTAAAGCATGACATGGAGACTGGAGGAGGGAAAGCTAAAAGGAAATCAATACCTGGGAAATTGCTGCAGGATCTTAACGCTGTGTCCTTTGTCAGCGAAGGACTGGCACTGAAATAAAACTAGCTGGCATGTGCATCACCCAAGGGACCTAGGAAGGTTCGGTCTGCATGGACGTGACTCCAGAATCCGGCAGTTCTGGCTGCAGAAGGTACCTGCGGCAGCTTGTGCCTGGTTGTAGACAACACTAGGCTTGCACTGGTGCAGGCTCGGGTTTAGAGGGCAAACCGACGGTTGCCCACCGTGCGCTGCTAACCTGAAGTGAAGGTCTGTGGGAGGGAGTCTGAGAGTTACACACCTGTTTAGGGAGCCAGCGGATGCGGACAGCACTACCTGTGGCATGGAGGAGAGGCGGGGAGGAACTGGGAAGGTCCTAGGGACAAATCAAGAGATGTTCTGAAGAGCTGTGCATTTGGCAAAATGAGTTTGTCGTCTGCTGTGCCAAAGTATTGTTGATACTACCCCTAAAAATGAAGTTCCCGTGAGGAATGGTGTCACACAACTAGTACATTGAGACTTTGAACGCCGCTGGTACGCACAGAGGAGCTCTCAGGCTGTGAGGAGCGCAGCTGGAGCCACCATCCCGTATGTGCGGGGGCTACCAGCCCCACCTGCGTGACCACCCTGGAAGAAATGACCCCGAGAACAGAGACCATGGCTGCCAGCAAAAATACACACTGCAACGCAGGTGGATGCAGAACTGGCTCTAAACAACACTGGATCCTCTCACAGTCTGTAGCGTCTTCGCCCAGAGACGTTAGCGGCCAGAGCTCCTGTCACGGGACTCGAGCTGAGGCCGAACCGCCGGCAGCAGCGGGGATCGCAGCCATTTCTGCCAAAGGGGATGAAGCCGCGCTAGCCAGAGCGACAGCTCGAGGCGTCTGGCGCAGGAGCTCCACAAATGACCCTTCTGGGTCCTGGGAAGATACGAAGGTTTTGACTAAAGCTGGGACAGGAAATCCTGGGGACAGCAAAGCTGCTCTATTTATGCTGTTTCAGAACTCCTAAACTGTATACACCCGACAGACCCTGGAGGGTTTTCAGAAATTTCTGCTGCCTCCCACTATTCATCTGAAGTCACAAAGGGAGCTTGCTGTTGTGCGAGTCTTGCTGGGTCCAGCTGCGCACGACAGCGACCCAACCCAGGCAGAGCAAGGAAACCCCCAGGACGATGGCGCTTTGTACGGCGTTGTTTGAAAGCAGCTCCCTGGAGATACGAATGCGGATCACAGCCCTCCTAAGCCAAGCGGGGCAGCAGGCTGCTATAAACAAGTCAATTATAGGCTGGTTCCCCTTGATCTGAGAGATTCTGCCCAGTATCTCACAGCAGCTCTGTGTAAGGCGATGGGCCGGGCAGGGAGAGAATTAGCTCGAAACCACGCTGTAGGATAACACCTTGAAATGGTGCAGGCTCTCGGCTGGCTTAACAACATGCATGTTCCGATTCATCTGCTCAGCCAGCGTAGCACCAAGACAGTGGAAGGAAAATAAGTCATGCTGAAAAATCGGTGCAACCAGCTTCACACATGAGAGAACACGAACAGATTGTTTCAAAAAAAGCAAACAAAAATCCCTTTCCAGTTTGCAGAGACAGTGTGCAGCTACGTGCACCAGCACGGCGGTTTTGGAGAACCTGCTCTGCGCTACCCAGAAATCCCCTTCTCCGGTGTTCGGGAGTACAAGACACAGGCGAAATACCTGCCCGATTTGCACGGCAGCTCCTCTCCCATGAACAGGCTGGTGCCGTTTCTTTTTACATCTGGAGGGAGGCAGCAAGGCAGCAGTTCTTGCTCCTCTTCATGTTGTTGTTCTCTTCCTGGATTACACTAGAAGGGCCCTCCCTGGTCGGCCGCTCAGTTCAAGGTCAAGCTAGAGCTCCTGCTTTGGTCCACTCAATCCTTTTTCATGGCTTCTCTGTGAAGTCTCCTGCCCTTGGTTTGACACCACAGGGAATGCGAGCCCTTGGAGCACTCAAAGCAGGGCGAGCCCAAAGGCGTCGCTGCACATCTGTCCAGGTTTAGAGCAACACCACGCAGTCACTGGGCGTGCTGAGCTCACTCAAGCCCTTCCCGCTGTTGGGTTACTGCTTACCGAGAGCCCGCGGTTTGGAAAGAGGGAATTGCTTCACTAAGAAATGAGCCGTAATCACAGTGCTCCTTTCTCACCTCGGCAAGAAGCACAGGGGCAACAACAGAGAGTCAGACCGGCGCTGAATGCTTTTGACCCCCGGCACACGCAGGCACCCACGTGCAAACCAGCTGCGCCGTCCTTCCCTGCAATCCACCATTGCCACCGACAGCTGCGACGCGTGCTCTGGTGCGAGGTGAAGGCATTCTGCAGCAGGCAGACAGCAGTCATCTCACCTGCCCGAAACTTCTTCCCAGCATCGAGTCACGCAAGCCCCCAGACAGGAAGGTCTGGGTCCCCAATTCCGGGCATTATAAAGTCAGTGCTAAAAACCTGGCAGGTGGAACTCATGCTGGCACCTCATTTTTAACTCCTCTGACCTGTCCCGGTCTTCTTGGCACCAAGGCGATGTGTTCTTTTTAACGGGGCTTTCGTAAACCTTGTTCCAGGAATGAAAACGGTGCATGCAGCACCCCGGGGAAGATCCTTGCCTTTTTCCGGAGCGCATGAAGGAAGCGGGGCTCTCCAGCTGCTTTGTGTGCTTGATGTGAAGCTGTGATGTTTGCGAGGGACTGAAGCATGAACTGCCCCGCTAACGCGAGCAGGTGTGAGTAACAAAGGAGAAGGAGGAAAAGGCTGATAATCAAAGTAAAAGAAAACAACAAAAAGATAAACCCTCCTGAGCAGGCAGTGTGAGAAAGTATTAATGGTTAACTCTCTCTCATTGTGGACTAGGAGGAAAAAATGCAATTGCAAAGGGAAAGAGAAGTTTACCTTGCAAAGCAAATTTGTCATTCACTCTGCCAGATTATCGTTGTTATTATTTGCTCTTCACTCTTTGAATGATAAAGAGAACGCATGCAAATGACCCTTGACTACGGGCATAACCCTCTCTCCGCAACCTCCCCGCCTGCGTCCTTGCACACACAAAAAAGAGGATGCTAAACACAGCCTTCGAAATCCAGGAGGATAATTGATTCTGTGACGCGGAGAAGCCCACAGGACTCCTGAGGGAGCACAGGTATAAAAAGAGGAGATGCACATCCCTGGCAGCCAGAGGACAGCGGAGGGGAGATCCGAGAGTGTCCTCCCTGCTCAGCACGTGTCGCGGGTCCTGCCCAGGCACCGTGCGGGGGGCACGGACCCAGCAGGGCTCACGGAAGCAGCGCAAGAGAAGAAGTTGTGTTCGCAACAGGGGAAGGAAACACCTGAGCAGGAGCCGATCTAGGAGGAGCTTGCTCTCCCAGGGAACGGTAAGTGTGAGCCTCCGTACGTGCATTTATCAGGATAACGTCTATTGGGAAATGAGAGGCAATCAAAGTACACGGGAAGGCAATCAAAGCTGGCGTCAGTAATTAGCTTTGCCCAGTACAACAACCTTTGTGCCACGCAAGGTTTTTTGTGCCAGGTTATAGAATGAAACAATAATTGAGCTATGGGGTAAGTGCAAATCAATAGAATAATGCTACAGACGAGCCTTGTAAAATCACGCTAGGCGTTCGCTAGCTGTGGCACAGATTTCCCCTTTGCTGTACTGATGCAAGTCCCTTTTAGCCTGGAAAACGAACGCTTTTACTCACCCATCAATAGAACTGCGTTCCAGCCAAACCGAAGCGCGAGGAGAAACGCAACGGTGTGTTATGGATAACGCACAGCCAGCTACAGCGAGGCAGAGTAAGGCACTCAAAAGGATTTCTGCTTTTCTAACGCAGTATTTCGGAGTACGAAAGTCTGAACTTTACGAAACTGCAGGCACGGTAAAAGCTTCGTTTCATCTACATAGCGGTATTTTTAAGACTGCTCAGGTTTTAGAAACAGTAAGAGATAGTTACCCCGTCTCCCAACATCACTGTCACAATGCTGCCGTTAGCGTCGCACAGGATGGAACGAAGCTATTGCGCTTCATCTGCTAGAACGGTGCTAAAAGCTCTTCGTCTTAGGGGGGATTTTATTTATTAATCATTTTTTCACATGCTGTCAGAATGGAAAGCGACGTGTCCCTCACCTCAGGAGAATTTCAAAGGTGACGAGGTTTTGCACAGCTGTCAAGCTGCTTGTATGCAGGGTGACGCTTTGATTCCCCGGCTTTTCCTCTGAAACAGCAGAGACTTTGGGGAATGGGTGCGGGACTTTCGTTTCAGGCTCCTTCCCGAGGGAAAAAGGGAGATGGAAATACCTAAGAGGCAGACTGTAGTGAAGAGAGATAAGAAAAAGCAAGACAGGGGAAGAAAGGCAAAATCAGAAACTAAAAAAAACCCCAACAAACCAAACCTATCACAAAGAAGCTAAGAGCAGAGAAGAGGGGAAAAAAGTCTCAAAGGGACAAAAAGTGATTCTGGAGGAAAACCCAGCATTTGAAGAAGAGAAACCAGATGCAGAGAGTGGTAATCAGGGCTGTATCCTAGGAAGAAAAAAGGGACACAGACAACATTGGACTAGGTTTTCTTTTAATTGGCATCGATACTTCACTTCTCAGCTCCCGTAGCAGCTTTCCTGGTACTGATTAAATCTCCTTGTTGGCACTTTCTATAGATGCTCGTGCCACAGTCTCCTGGTACCCTCTGGCAGATGCTTTAGATCATTTCTATCTAGAAAGAGATCTGATTTGGGATTTGTCTTGGAGATATTTAGGGGAAAGAGGCACAAAAGCGCCACGTTTTTCAAGTTCAAATGAAAAAGGGGGAAAAAAAAAAAAAGCAGGAAATTTGCCCTAAAACCAGAAGCCCTGTAAGTCTCTCTCAAAGTCAGTTTTTTGCTTCTTCTGAGCACTCCTTGGCTCTCTGAGGGGCCACAGCGGTGCTGTAAGAAACCAGATTTTGGAGGTAGGCGATGCCACGCATGAGTTCACAAGAAGCTCTGCTGGAGCCAGGGGCGACAGCGCCGCTCCCACGGGAGCAGATGGGGAAGCTGCTGGGCCCCCGGCCCGTGCGCTGGGAGCACGAGGGGACAAGCAGGGACCGGGCTGAGAGCGCGTTTGTGATAAGAAACCCCATTTCTCAGCGCACCTCCCTGCCCGGGTCTGTCCACACGCTCCTGCCGCTGCCCCCGGTTCTGTATCGGACCCACTTGCGTGAGCCACGGTCCTTAAGGAGCTTCCCTCCCGGTCTTTTGATCTGCTGTCAGGAGAGCGGGCAGCTGCGTCCGAGCGGTGAAGCAGAGCTCAGTGCTGATGTTTTCCATCAGAACGGGCCCCCTCCTGCCACCGCCGTCACTAAAACCCCCACTGCCTAGAAAGTTCGCTTGGGAAATTAAGAGGCCCAAGGAAACCCTTTCCCTTCGGAAACCGCTCTTTTTGCAACGAAGTATTGTTATACATTTGAAAGTGGGGTTTTTTTAAAGAAATCTGAACGTTTTCTTCCTCTTATGGAGATCAAACATCTTTCTGCTCTTTTCTTGTGTAAAATAAGACAGGCAACAGGGAAACTTGATATTTTAAAGCCTTCTATCCACATTCTTAAAGAATCCTTTTTGACCAAAAGATCAATCGCTTCCAGTGAAAACCCGGGAAGAACGGTCACTGAACACCTTCCTACGTACCTCCTTCCAACGACAAAAGCACCGCATCCAGCTCCTGAGGGTGCGCAGCCTTGGACGGCTCCGTCCTGAGCCATTCGCAGCGCTTCAGCTGGCGCCAGGACGTGAAGCACCGCAGCCGTGTGCGGGAGGGCAGACCCACGCGGCTGAAGCCCACCTCGCCTCCCAGGGAAGCGGGTGCTCAGAGCCGCGCAGGCAGCTCCCCGAGCAGCGGAGGGGGCTCCTCTCGACGCGGCGGCGGTTCAGCTCTCCCCAAGCACGGCGACTGAAGGAACAGCCTGCGTTTTGTTTGACTAACCAAGCTCAGCACTGTTGCCTCCGACGAACGGGTTTGCTGGGGTTACCTCTGGGCCAGTATTGCCCCTCTGCCCAGGAATTTTACTCTGATTTACCCGTTTCTCCGTGATCTCTGGACAGCCAGCAAGGCAGCCCGGTACGGACCCGTGCTGTACAGCCACGTGAGCAGACACACGTCCCTGGGAGAGGTCACAGTGGCTGGCTGCGCATGGTCCTGGGAAGGCAGTGAGGGTGCTTTTGGCAGCCCCTGCTAACTGCTGCCCTGCAGCACCCAGGTGCTCTTGCACAGCTACTTACACCCAGTGCACCGGTCCCCGGGGCTCTCCTCAACCGCAGCAGGGGGACAGGTCAATAAGGGGGTCCCACAGCATGAAACCCCGCTGATCAGCCCTGCCTCCCGCCTCAGGGGGGGCACGAGCTCCCCAAGGGGTCACACACAGCCACTGCCTCCAGGAACGGCACGTCCCAGCTAAGATTTTGCCACGTCGAGACGTCCCTGCCTTGGGAAGCACCAAAGCCCAAGCACGGAGGCACGCTTCCAGTCCCTTTGTGCCGATAAGCAAGCAGAGGGGCCGAGAACACGAAGGTGGCACTTGGCCCCCCATCCTGGCCACGAGCGTCTCACTGCTGCTCACTCACACTGCTCTGCGTTTCAGGTGACCCCAAAGCCTGGAAGATGCTGGATAAGGCCACCCTGCTCCTGTTCCTGCATTTAGTCTCGTGCTCCATCTCCTCTCCTCTCTACCCAGCTCTCAGGTAAGCTGCCGAGTGTTTTGTCCACGCCGTCACTTCCTGCCCCATCCCTGACCTTGCGCAAAATAAGCACGTGACAAATTAAGGCTGCCAGCACCTCTAAAAGCCAGATGAACTGTCCGTGCGTTGGCAAGCCTATTTCTTTGCCCTGGCTTCATTTTTTGGGTATACTACTAGCCTAGGGGCAGTTTCCAAAGAAGGCAGGCACCTGACAGAATATTTCAGCCCAAACTGTTGCTTTTCAAATTGAATGCCGGGTCCTATAAAGGGCAATCTGGCAATCTCCAGAGCAGCCAGCACCACCAGCCCCATCACTGATTAAAATTTGTGCCTGCAGGCCACCTGCATTGAAATCAGAACTTCAGATGTTCTAGAACACGCGCCCAACAGCTGCCTGTTAATACTTCCGAGTATTTCCTTGCCAGCTGTTGGAAGCCGCAATCCTAACTTCCTACCACTACAAATCGATGGAAGCACAATGTCGAGCTTTGGCTTCTGTGATGTGGATTTGCAACATCCCATAGAAAACGCTTCCGCCGTGTGCCAAAGCCATGGCGTAGCGATATCAGAATCGCTGGAATTTTGCTCGAGGATGCTGGGAGCTCGGTGAGCAGGGAAGCGTGTTTGGGGCAGCTCTATCAACCACCTTCGGGGCAGTTCCTAGATGGGGCGCGACAGACAACCCTTCTGTTGCTGATGAGATGGGGACGGCAAAAGAAGAAAGAAAAAGCAGAACAGGGAGCGGTAGTCAAGAAAACTGATCCCCGACCGGCAGTTGAGCACGTCTCGCAGTATGCCTTGGGTCTGTCTTGCAGGTACAGTCCAGGGACGGTTGCTGGTAAGGCCGTGAACCTCNTCGGGGCAGTTCCTAGCTGGGGCGCGACAGACAACCCTTCTGTTGCTGATGAGATGGGGACGGCAAAAGAAGAAAGAAAAAGCAGAACAGGGAGCGGTAGTCAAGAAAACTGATCCCCGACCGGCAGTTGAGCACGTCTCGCAGTATGCCTTGGGTCTGTCTTGCAGGTACAGTCCAGGGACGGTTGCTGGTAAGGCCGTGAACCTCCAGCTACAGCACAGCAGCCCACTGCAGAGCCACAGCCCCTCAGCGGAGGAACAGGAGGAGGAGGGTTTGTTAACAGAGCCCACCGAGAAAAGGTTTGTACCTCGCCTCTCAGTCCCACTGCAGCAGGAGTGTGCTGGTTACGACCTGCCCCCAGCCCTGGAGCAAACCAGCGGGTCACTTAGTTCCACCAGCACCACAAAGTCCAGGCTCCAGCGGGGGAACCCAGCTGAGCCCTGCGACCGCAGCAGGACGCTGGGACCATGCCAGCTCCCACCATCGCCCATGTCCGGAGCCACATCCTGCTGTCCCCCAGCAGCAGGGACATACTGACAGGGGCAGGGTCACAGGGCTAGCGCTTCTGCAGGGAACATCATTTCCCACCAGGCTCTGGGAATCCATCTGTACGGTTGTTTGAGCCCCTCCTTCCCACCCCTGCCAGGACACAGAGAACAGTTATTTCTGTCTGAAGCACAGAGGACGCATCTTTGCAACAGCAGGACCAGCCACGTGGCTTGTGCTTCCCGTACCTGTGGATTTTTGGGAGCCTGGGTCTAACCACACGCTACAGGCTCCTGTCACCCGGCCCCAGACACAGCCCTCCCAGGAGGTGACGGTGCTGCTGCTGCACAGCACGGCAACGTCCCAGCCGCAGCGCTGCCCTCTCCCAGCCTGTGGTTCTCCTCCTCCTTTCCACTGCTTCTCTGAGCTCACCTTTGGTTTGAAGGCATTTCTTACTTGTTTTAGCGTGGATACTGATTAACAGACATTTTGTTTTGCCTGCGGCCTCCCTGTCAGGACTGAGCTCCCTCGAGTCCTTTTACCCTCCAAGGCTAACACGGTCCAGTACCCAAAGGCGTTCGCCATGGTTACCTGCCCCTGAGCTCCGCACGGTTACATCTGGGGTATTTTGGCATCTGAAACGCCCATTTCTCACCTAGAAGGTTCACTGCCAGCTCAGAGAGCACACCTTGTGCTTGTCTTTCTAGGATGCAGCGCCATGCTGATGCCATATTCACCGACAACTACCGGAAATTCCTGGGGCAAATTTCCGCCCGCAAATTCTTGCAGACCATCATTGGCAAGCGGCTTGGGTAAGCCACAGCGCTCTGCTGTCCGAGGGCTAATGTTTTGCTTCTTACACTGGGCAGCTTCTTTCACGCGTGTAGCAGTAGTAGCTGCCTTCCACTGCAGCAGAAGCAATCTCTCCTGCTGTTCCACACCCCGAAGGGCATCCTGCATCCCTATGTCTCGGATCCCCCTAACCACAACTATGATTAAGCAGCCTAATTAGTCCTTTCCTCTGAGGCTGTCAGTGTCGGATCAGCTGAGAGCTCTACCATAGTATCAACAAGCAATAATATTTGCGAACAGTAGTTGCAATGATCCTTCACCAGTAGAAAACAACTATCGCTGGCCTGGTTTGAACACCGAAAACAGCCTCTCCGCTACCACTGGGGTAGCTTTGGCTAGGTAGATCACTGACTGCCACTAAGGCCAACTAGTCAGACGCGAGCCAGCTCCAATCCCTCTCCTAACACGGGAGCAAACACGGCTGACCAGTTTCTTACTGAAATTAAGCAGAATGGCCGTAGGCTTGGACCCAGCAGGTTCCCTCACCATGCTACTCAGCCTGAGCCGAACTTCGAGCGAGGCACTAAAACGCATCACTGAAACAAAGACATTTCTCATCTCTGCGCAACAGAAGCAGCGAGAGCAGCCCAGGAGAAGGGGTTCACGAATTTCTGACAAGGCGCCAGTCTGACAGCATCCTGATGGACAGCCGCTACCACCAACGGATGGTACTAAGGGACTTCCTGGGAGCCATCCTGCAGAACCAAAGGTAGGTGGGAATCAGTTCATTATCTGCTCACCGCAGGAGTAAGACAAGGTCCTTATTGCTGTCTGCCTTCCAGATGTGAAGCTACTGGATGAAGTATCATCTTTCAGATACATTCAGAGAAAGAATAAAGCTCTTACCTGACCCCCTAACTCAGCCCTTCCCTTACCCGGGCAAGTAGGGTGCAGACAAGGAAGAGCCTGTCCGGAGCCAGCCCCCCGCAACGCTAGCACATCACTGTGCTGTCTTCTCACCCTCAGAATTCAGTAAGACAGCAGTGGAAAAAAAAAAAGAATTTCTCAATCCCAATTACGCCATCGCTGTCCTGTTCTCTCCTTTCACAGGCCTCAGGACATCAACAGCAGTCGGTTAGAAGGCTTGCCCAGCACCCTGGCTAAGCTTATGTAAATATTTCTCCCTTTTTCATCTCCCGGTGCTCTGGTGAGTACCATTGCCTGCTCAGTCCTGTACTCAACACGCTGCTTCTGCACTGCTCAAGCAGGGCGAGGGCTCTCCCCTTCTGCAAAGCTGACTCCCGCTGCTGTCCATGAAAAAGGCTGCTTGCTGCAATGTAAGGGCAAAAAAACTCCAAATCAATTTTGTCGAAGTCCTGTTGGTCTGAACAGAGAGACCACGAGTGTTGTGCAGCCGCATGTGTATGTTTGGGAACAGGCTTGCAGCAACCAAGAGCAGCCTTGCAAAGAAAGCTATCTGAGATGGCGCACGAGCGTCTAAGCTAGGTTAACGGCAGACAAAAGTCTTCCCTCAGGAGCAGAACCTGCCTCTCCATGCCTGGGACATTTCAGGTTTTCCCCGCGCTGATTAAGAGAGGAAGCCTTGCTGCTTTCTGTACCCCTCGCTCCTGAAAGCGCTCACCTGGAACATGAATGACACTCTAAATCTTGCCAGCCCTGGGGGCCCGAGAGCCAGCGCAGTCCATCCTTAGGAACACCCTCACTCACGCAAGTGGTCTCGTTTGAAGGAACCTCGTCTTACTCCTCTGTCCCACAGAAATTAAGCCTGCCTGACCCCGGCCAGCACAATGTAAAGAGGCGTGGAGAGACCTATGTGCATACTAAACAAACGGGGCTGGGGAGGGAGGGAAGCTCAGACCTTTATACAAATCGTGCCTATGGATTCAGCTGGAGGAGCACGGCATTTCGGCGCCTCCCTCGCCATGCCTGGCTTGGTTACCTTTCCCCAAACAAGGTCAGCCAGGAAAAGCCTCCAGAGAATGACAGAACCCGCGTGTGGTCACAAATTTTTCTCCTAATTCTCTTTTCCTCCTGTCTAGAACAATTCGGAGCTCACGGATCTAACTGTACAGTAAGCCCTTCACAGCAGTGAAGATGTTCCCGGATGTGGCTGCCTGGAGACTGACGCATACGCTCCTCAGATCGGTTCAAAGGAACGCGGTTCTGATGCACTACTTAATTTACTTCAGCCTTTACAATTTAACTCCCCTCTCTAAATACCGGTCTGTGTACTAAATCAGAACATCCTCCCCCCCCACCTCCGTCGTTTAACCTCAGGTTGTTTTACATACAAAATGAAACCAACCAGGAGCTTGTAATCCTGGGGACATATTGTCTACTAATTAAGGCTTTCAAATCACAAAGGGTAGCAAAATTTCTGCCAAGTCATCATTTTGTTTGAGGGCCTGATTAATAAACATGAGGCCACCAAAAGGCACCTTTAGGCAACTTAGCAAATTGATTACGGCCTCCTCTAAATCGACACTGATGGCACAACCCCACACGCAGCTCGGATCCCAGTGAGGTACGACGCGAATCCACACGCCTGCGGCCCGTTAGAAACGCCGCTGTGGGCTGCTGCTGTCTAGCTCCTCGATACAGAGCTCTGGCAGCAAAACTGAACTCTAAAAAGCTCAGCTACAGTTACTGCTCAGCCTTGAGGTGTTCAAACCGAAGGCACAGCTCTGCAGGAGCCAAAGGAGATCCCCCGTGCATCAGATCGGGCTGTCGCTATGTCTGAATACAACATGCCGTCCCGTGGCTCCGCACTCCCCTGTGGCTAGGGTTACAACTGTAAATGTTTTCAAAGTAGTAAGTTATTAACCCAGTGATCTCACACAGCTACTTCCTTCCCTGCCACCCCAATTCTCCTATTGTTTGTGTAATAATTACGTCTTCAGAAATGTAAATAACGTCAGGATGGGGTCTGCTTTCCCATCGTTAGCGGGAAATAAAAGTTGTTCTAAATAAACCTGTCCAACAGCAGGTCAAGATGGCTCTTTGTCTGTTGAGACATCGGTTTCTTGATTCTGGGCCCGGAATGGAAGATGTCGCTCAAAGGCAGCGCTGAAGCGCACCAAGGACTACTCAGAGCTCGAAGGCACCAGGGTCCAGCACCAATAACTCAAGACCAGGTTAGAAGTACAGTGGCATGCAAACATACATTAACGCCTCTGAAATCATCCCTCCTTGCACCCAAGCAGTTCCTTGGTAGTCTGCAGTAGGTACCATCTCATTTTTCCACAAATGACCACGTTTTAGGACAGCAGGCACCAGCACACCTGGAAGGAGTTCATACTTACACCAAATCCCTATAGATTACATTGGCCCTGTTCAGGTTTTACAACTCCAGCACTATGAAAATATTACTAACAGCCCAGCAGGATGGGACGCAACGAGGGGACGTTGCGGGAGACCAGCGAAGCTGTGACAGCAGCGAGCACGCCAACGGGTAATCCGTTACCCTCCTGTGGGCAGGCAGCTGGCACAGGCAGACATAAGCCATCGTTGCGCTTCACAGCACAGGTGGGCAGAGAACTCGCAAAAGGAGAAAGCTGGTAGGCCTGGTTCAGAATGCGTTTGTAAAGCTGCTCTGTAACAACTACACACTTGAAGCCATTAGGACTTACTTGCTCCAAGAAAAGGAAGTCTAAAACGGCAGCTTCCTAAAGCAGTATGTAAACACGGTGGCAAAAATTTTAAAATTATGTTAAGTGGCATAAAAACCTATGTACAAACACTGGATTGGATACTCCAGATAAAAATCAAAAGACCTATCAAAACCACGTTGGCAACACCCAAGTCTGTGTGACTACACAGCTGGGTGAGTGCAGCTGTCTGGAATAAGAGGGGCTCTCTCCAAAATTCAGTTTGCATCAAACTGAGGAAACAAACGCTCAAACTCTGGGAGATCAAATAGAAAAACCAAGCCAACCAGGAAGTGTCTGAGGAATAAAAGGCCAAAAGAAGGGAACCAACCTTTCCTAACACGTAGCCAAGGAGGTAGAAAATCAACAACAACACACACAGCTTCGAGAAGATACATCACGGCAGCACTCCATGATTTTCTTTTTGCATCTGTGCTCTCCTTGGATAACATGCCAGAGCTCTACAGGGAAAGTACTGGAGGATCTGTCCTAGCATGAAGCATCGGTAGAAAAGTAAGTTATAAAACAAAGCTGGTGAGCGAGTGGTAACAAAACACGAGGCTCAGGCAAGAACTCACCAGGGTGAAAAGGAATCCCAGGGTAAAACACTACAAATAGTAGCTTAACTACTTCCTGCTTAGAACTCCTTTAGTGCCAGAGGACTTGAATGCAGCATGAGATGAGGTTTCTGAAGGAGTGCAAAGGAGGTCAAAGTAGTTCATTAAGCCTCTATGGCATCCAGGATAATGTTCACACCGGGTAGGAACTACGGTGAGGTAAGCGTGAACAACGGCAGCGGGGAGAGGCAAGTTGGCTTTTATAAAGTGGAGTCATGCCTCACCGCAGGAAGCTCTTAGGAGGATTCGGCTCCACACCCTTTATCCACATGCCTGCTGGTAGCATTCTCTGGGCTCTCCAAACGGCATTCGATAAAGTTCCTCTGCCAAAAGGCCTTTAAAGAAACTGGTGTGACGCGGGACAAGCAGGAGCCAACACACAGATGCAGGGGAGGGAACAACTGTTAAGTTTCCCGTGTGGAAGCTGCTCGTCAGGAGGAGACTTTGGTCTTTGGTTATTACCATCAGCGTGTCCTTCAATGAAGCCCAAGCCTGCTGCCTCAACACTGCTCAGTGGTCTTGCAGGCAGTAATTAATTGAGAAGTTAGAGCTCGAATAACCACCCGAACGCGGCCACGTGGCAACCAGCAGATTCCCGGCATTCGGTTTCACAGAACAGAGAGAATAACTTCAATCAAACTCACATTTGGAGTAAAAAGCTTACTCCCAGAGGCTGGATCCCACCCCAAGGGATGCACCAAACCTGCCAGGGTCAGAGCAGCCACGCACGCCAGCACTGCAGCTGCCTCCCCATGAGGGCCAGGCCCCGAGGACTCGTCCTGCCTGAGCCCCGAGGGCCTGCAGCAACTCAGCACAGCCCAGCCTGGCGCCATCCTGAAGGCAGAGAGGACGGCCATTAGCAGAGAAATGCAGATGACAGCGTCACACGAGGGACAGGCAGGAGTGGGAAGTCCCCCCCCCAACAACCACTTCTCTCTGGGAAAGGTCATGGAAGCACAGGAAGCTTCGCACAGCAGTGACTCACACACAAAATTACCCACCAGAAAAAGCTCTTTTCATTCTCGTGTGAGCCCAACCTCCGATCAGAGCCTGAGACAACCAAAAAAACAAAATTCAGGACCATTCATTCCTCTTTATTCGCTAATTGTTTAGGATGAGGAGAGGGCACCTGGGGAAAGGCAGAACTGTATTTTCTTTTTCCTCTTTTTCTAAATGAAACTCAAATGTCCTGGGAGAAAAAGGGGGGAGGATCCCAGGAAGAAAGGATTTTCTGAGCAGCACTCAAGTAGCATGAACACAACGATGATAATCAGATTTTTTTTACAAAAAGTATAACTGGCACCCTTTTGACGTAATATATAAAAAAAATCTGCTTCTGCCTTCCTTCTTCTGGTCTTTCGCTTCTGTTCTGCAGGCGTTTGCTTTGTTTTTCCCCATTTCTTCCGTTCTTCTGGTACTAGTGCGTCCTGGAAAGAAAAATCCGAAACATTAACTCTTCCAGGTAACAAAGCACTTCCTCGCACAGCAGAAGCGTCCCCAGACCCCTCATTCTCTCCAAAGGGAAGCTTATTGGAGCGATAAAAGCAGCAGTGCAATGGAATGGAGGACTGAATTCAAGGAGGATGGAAACAGTCAGACAAAATGAAGGTTAATTTCTGGTGCAGCAGGGACCAACGAGCCTTGTAAATGACAGAACTGAACAAAAAAAGCAGGGCTGAATGCAAAGCCTGCTGATACCTTAACCGCTCTTCTACTTTCAACAGGGCCAAAATATCCACTTGGAATCAGATGTGAGCACAAAGAATAGATTTTCATGTCCCCAAGATGAAGTAACTTAATGTGAGCACAGCGGACCCATCCTTTTGGGGTCCTTTTCCCTTCCAAGATGCCAGACAGAGGCACAGCTATAGATGCTGAGCACCTGACAGTCCTGCCCTAGAAGCTGGTAACAACAGTGTCTTAACTAACATACCTGGGGCATCAGAAAACCCAACAATAAGGAAGAACCCTTGTGACTGTACAAGGCAGCAAAACCTAATTTACGGTTTGTGGGTAATAAGTTATTTGCAAGAACCTCCAGGGTTACTCACAGCCCACAGGGAATTAAGGAATTAAACTACCAGGCTGAGAAGCAGAAAATGTGCGAGCGCACTGGTGAGGCGTTTGGTAACAGGGCACTAAAAAGCTGGAAACCACTGGCCCAAAACTATTGTAAAAAGAAGCGTCCAGGGGCCAGAACAGCAGCAGCAGACACGGCCAGGATGCAGCCAGCAGTCACCTACCAGAACAAGTGACGGCCATCTCCAGTTTGTTACGTGTTACAGCTTGTTCTGTGCTCAAATACCTCAAAACTCTCCAGGGAGAGAAGAGATAGTAAAAGGGTGCTTTCCTATGGGACACGATGCCAAATTCTGCACGGGTAATTTTCTGAAACCATCCTCCGTACTACCTGATCTGCAGACAGAAGCCCATACCGCAGCGTGTATCATTTCTGCGATGCAGCCACCCATGCTGGTTTTGTTTCGCACCACATAAACTGAGCTCCGTGTGCCTGGAGCGCTGACTATGAACACGAGAGAAAGAGGACACTCACGAGCTGTATCGGTGCAGCACGTTGTGCAGTGATTTCAGTCTCATCCCAGGACTCGTCCCAGACACTCTCTCCCTTCCCCAAACCAAACCCCTGCACTGAACAAGAAATGAAGCCACGCAAGCACGTTCAGAATTGGGCAGCACGCGGAGCGGCAGGCAGTCCTGCCTCCTACGCCACTGTGGGTATCGCAAACCGGGACCTTACCTGCTCAGAATGAAAGGAAACAAAGGGCTTTGCACTGGTAAACAATAATGGAGACCTATTGGATAATTGTATTGAATGGAGGAGGCTGTCAGCTGCTGCTGACTGAGCCACCATGACCCACTCAGTCTAATGGGAGGGTGAACCCTGGATTAGGTCGTGTTCTCAGCTGAATGAGGGGGTGCTGACCTGGCTTTTGCTGCACACAGAGGTCTCGCCAGCCCAAGTGAGGACGTAACTCAGCAGAGTGCCTGGCAGCTGAATAACCAGAACACTGCAGACAGGGATGGGGAGTGCCAACAGCAGGATGGGAACAGCCCAGGTATCAGCAGTTTTCATCATGTTCTCCTCCAGCCGACACTACTGATAATTTATTTGCAGGAACAGTACTGCTTAAACTAGGTTTATTTCATCACTCGATAGCTGCTGGGTGCCCAAGACAGCACATTCACATGTGCATGTATTACCATACAGGCTTCAGATGATTAAGGAAATCACACAAAGGCAATTTAGTCTCAGAGGACACGTACTGCTAACATGCAAATCCAGCCGTAGCCAGGGACACCCAAGGACTGATTTAAAGCCCCATAAGCGATGTTGGAAGGAAGCAGCTTCAGCTCAGGTATCTTTTTGTACAAGGAGTGAGTGATGATATGAAATGAAACAGGCAGCATGCCCAGGAAAGGCAGATTCCAAAAAGGCCCTTACTTCTAGAAGAGCTGGTCACTAGCAAAACCCCCTTTTACCGCAGTGTTCTATACTTTGCCAACCTACTGCTCTGCTCTGCAGCGATCCTGCCAAAACGAGAGAGGAAGAAAGGTTCAGAGAAGATAGGAAGGAGGAAAGCAGCCCCGCTCCAGGAACCAGAGCCAGTGACAGAAATGCAAAAAGCAAAACCAGGCCTTCTGGTAGCTTCTGTACAAAGATGGTTTATACAGTCCCCTTCCCACGCCCGCCAGCGGTCTTCATAGTGGAACAGCGGCTTTGCCTCAAAGTGCAATCTAGTTAATTATCATCGCACTTCAACATCCGAGACAGGCTAGCTGCGCGTTAACAAAAAGATGTCTTTTTGAACTTTAAAGTCACGTACAAAGGGTTTAACTTTAGCCGAAGGCAGAAGTTTTACTTTCAAATTTCCCATTGTCGCTGCAGCTTCATGTCATTTACAGTGAAAAAGCATACAGACACCCCCCGCGGTGTTTTGAAGTAGGAACCAAGCACCTGCATTTATGTGCTAACAGAAGCCCTGGTTGAGCGAAGACACTTAGAAGTAAGCTTCATTGTATTCTTTTCCCCCAAATCTGTATCCTAGGCAATCTGTAATTAACAATGATTTTATTATTACTCTTTAAATTAAGAAGAAAACATTATTAAATGACATAACATAGCCCCGTTGGCAACAAAATCCCAGCAGGAACTGTTACGCTAACAAGAGGAAGTGCCACCATGGAGAGTACTGGACATCCAAGGCAGCAAGGCTGAGAAAGCTGGGAGGATGGTATGGAAAGGGTTCACCGCAATAATCATCCTCCTTGCTACGGCTGTGCAAGCAGAAATGTTTTAAACATGACAAATCAGTGCAAAACCCCTGAAAACTATGTTCTTGCGGTGTTTTACAGCTCTGGTTTTCATACACTGTAATCAAAAACGAGAATCCGGGGATATCTATGTGAATGGGTACGCAATGGTAAACAAGTGGAGGCTCAAAAAGGGGAAAGCAAGAAAAGCAGAGGTCTGATGGCAAAGCAGGTCAATAAGATCATTTTCAAAGCCAGACTACATTAGCACCAAAAGGGCTAAACCGCAAGTCTCACATGGAAACTGCGTGTGGCAGAAGTGAGGGAGAAGGAACGGTTTGACCCCTAATTAACGCACTGTATTGGGAGCGTGGGTCAAACCGCCTGCAGGCTGTGTAAGCCACGGCGCGTTCACCAGACGCTGCGTGGCAGAAGACACAAGTGTGAAGAATCAGTCCAACGCCAGTACAGAAATGAATGTGGTAGCCGTAACATTTACCAGAATTTTCCCTGTTTTTGCTTGCATGTGCCGCCCTTTGTCTGTTCCTGCACACTTCGATAAGCATCTGCTTCCCCTTTCTCTATAATCCTCCTTTTGGTAGGGGAAGACAGCAGACACCACCTGCCTTACCTTCCTTCTCATAAAACCCATCTCACAAGCGCAGCTACAGAGGAGTTGGGCCTCTTCTGCATTTATAGTGGCCTCCATCAGCTAACAGTATCGTAAGAGATTGGTATACCACGTAGTACAACAAACACGTCGGTGAAAGTGTCTCACCAAACGTGGGTTTCCCCACATCAAAGTGCGCATGTTTCCAGCCTGCGCTTTCCCTGTGTGCCTGATCGCCTCAGCACACGGCTCGTGGGCCGTTCTCTCTTAGGGAGCAGTTAGCAGTCTCTCAGCAGCTCAATGCCCTACTCAATTCAAGCCCTTATTCTGAAAACAGGCAGGAAAGTGGGACCGAGCAGCCCATGCCTACACACAGGATCCAAGAACCAAAAGCAGCATTCATTACTCTGTCAGTTACTGACACACGATAGCATCAACGTGATCTCCTCCCCACTGATTTTAAAAGCAGCTCCCACCAACGTGTCCGTCCCTGGCTTACCGTTTCACTGCTTTCTGAGCCAGCATCCTGTTGCCTGCCAGGAACGTGACGCCACCCAAAATGGCCAAGTACTTCAGAGTCTGGAACATGTTGAGCTGAGTCCAGTAGACATACATGAGTCCCAACATCGCTGTGAAAAAAAAAAAAAAACAAACATGCAGAGCCCGTGGCTGAAACTGCATTTCAAAGACCAACCATTTGCTATCCTCAGAACAATTGTTACGTTGTACTGCCGGGCCTAAGCACTGGGTTTTCCCCCTCATCTCTGAAGTGGCAGCTCTAAAGCCTACGTTATCACCAGGGGAAGAAAGCATCTGAGTCTCCATATCGCAGAAAAATGGGACACTGATGGCTTGCAACCAACCCTCTTGTGGCAGAGTTATGGACATATTATAGACATTAAGGGCTTTTAAAAGCAGGAGGATGCTCTGGATTTCAATAGAGGATATTAACCGTTGCACATCTGTAGGAGCTTAAAGCTTTATAAAGCTTTCAAGGAAACTAGCTCAGATTAAGCAACACACTGTTGTTTGGGAAGCGGTAGATCCAACGATTGTCCCAATGCTATGTTTCTGAAATTCTGTCGAGACAGTATATAACTGTGCAACTGAGGGCACAATAAAATTGATGAAAAAAACCTGGTCCCGCCAGAGAACAAGAGCAGCTTTCACAGGAAGAGCTTTAAAGAAAAGATGTTAGACAGCAGTGCCGCAGGTTTCAATCCCCACAGAAACTCCCCGCTTACAAAGGAGAAACACGCAATAAAGAAAGTGTGACCTCTGGAAATAAGAAGTTCTATCAAGTACAGATGAACGGTGTGAGATAAGAGCGCAGATAATGACCACTGTTATAAGCAGATGGCCAAAGCAGCTTTATCACCATATTAACAGTCAGGAAAAGCAGGAAGGCAGATGAAAACAAGATAACGTTATGCTATTATGTCATTATAGTTAATAGACCGTAAGCCCATTAGCCACCAGGGCTCTCATATGTAACTCCAGGTGAGAAGGTCAAACAAAGCAGAAAGCCTCTGACACTTACCAGCATGGCCCATGTGAAAAACAATGGTGCTGGGAGCAAAGCTGAAGTTGGAGATGTTGGCACCTATCTTTATCCACTAGAGGAAAAGAAACAAAACCTGGGTTACAATGGCCTTGTAAACACAAGCTTTCATTTTAAACTCCAGTGTCTTTCAAGTCTGTTTGCTTTAAGTTCTTCAATGAATACAGTGTATTCCCTACCGAAGCAGCACAGAGTAGTAATTCCTACTTGTGGCAACTCCTACTACAAGAGGACAGAGTAGTAACTTTGCTAAAGACAGCACTGTTGAGCTCCTTTACTGAAAATTCCTCCCACTTCTTCTGACTGACAAAAGGCAGTTGCTCAACTACCTTTCTTAAACTCACGAGAGGGTATTGCTCCAAACCCACATTCTCCAGGAAAATAAATATTGCTATTTCAATCCAACTGAGTTAATTACAATTAAAAAAACAACAAAAAAGACAAGGTTCTAGTTTTGGACTCGGCAAAAGAACAGCTATAGATACTGACGCTTGCTCATAAAAACAATTTCTGTTTTTAGAGTACGAAAGAGAAAGGCGTGAAGGAGGGCAAACAGGAGCTGCAGCAATGAGATTTTTCATTACAGTGTGGTCAACGCGTATGTTGTGAACTCCAGTGGACGCGACTACCTGAATGGCAGCTTTCAGCGAGACTAGCTAAAGGGAAATTACTGCCAAGCAAGGGATCCATTTCAGCCTCCAAAATAAGGAGTAATTTAACCAGCCTAAACGAGATTTTGTATTGCATTAAGTTCTAAACACTGATCTGATGATACAGTGAGCAGCAGTAGACGTTTCGACTACAGACTCACAAACACCAATTACATCCATAAATGAGAATCCATCCGATAGGATTAAGTAACACAGAGGTTGCGATGGATACATTAAGTGTGAGGCAGAATCACGGATTTTTTTTCCTGTGGAAATCTAATGTTAGTTATAACTTAATCTGCCCACTGTTATTCGACATCCCTAGCAGAAGCACCCTGGAGAAACTCACCCCACGTACTTCTACTTGGCAGCAGCGTTCTTCTATTTTGACTATAAACTCAAAAGGACAGTTTAGGAAAGACACAGTACCAGACCAACGCTCCGCACTGACATTTGCTAACTACGACTGCAGCACTGCTGTGCTCCTCACAATTAACCAAGAGTTTTAATACCAAGTTTAGCTGGCCAACCTCCTGAGTGACCTTGGACTTGATGGGGAAAAATTTTCTTCTGTGGCCCAGTTCACTCACCAGAATGAGCAGCAAAAGCAGCGGGGAGAGAATCAATGCTGTGAAAGTGTTGGATACCACAGTGGGAGGCCTCTTCTCAGGTTCCCTGAAGAGGTGCTGCAAACAAACAAAACCAACTCATAAGCAGGAGTATTCCAACTTCTAGGCTCTCCGAAGCACCAGCTGCAGCCCCAGTGGTGTTCCCAGACGGATAAGCATTCCTCTTGAGGCAGGCTGACTCTTTAAAGTAGCGCCTATTCCAGTTTCAGCACATTTGATCTCTTGCACCGTTAACTCTTCCTTGCACTCAGAGAAGCACCTGTTAGCTTGTCGTCAGCACAGATGGCTGGAATGAAGCAAGAGGAATCTTCAGAAGCAGAGCGCTTTCTGTGGTGCTTACCCAGGCAAACTTTCATGTTTGAATCTCCTCAGTGACACCAGACGCTCTCTCACAGGTACGACACACAGCTTATTTATTCACACTCCAGAGGACTGCAGCAAATTTCTTTCCATTAAGCAGTAACTCTGGTCTTCCCTCAATTACGTTACTTACACAGTATTAATTTTTTTTAATGAGGGATGACTTTTCAAAAATAAATCACGACGAGAACAAATAATACGAGTAGGGCTAGCCCCCCCACCTCCGCGCATAATTCTTGTTTTTGACTGTACCTGGATTTCAGGTTTGGGAACAAAGAGGTTCTTGGACTGAACTGTGGATGGCGCATCCTCTTCCGGGAACTTGATCACAACATCAGCCTGAAATGAAGTCGTGCAGCTTCATGAAGTTTGATCTTGAAATACTGAAAGTTTTATAAGACCTATTGCGTTACTGTGGCCTATTCCCCTATTTGTCAATCTATGATTGACATGATTTTAAAGGGACACTAAGGAAAAAGCCACCAGATTTTTTAAGAAGCAACTTCTCCTAAACGGAGGCAGTAATGCCGTTCACCCATCACTGAGAGCTGGATTTATTTCCAGCACAGCAAGCACAGAAAGGCTAAACCTTGAAGTGCTTGCTGTGACCCATAAACGTTCTGAACTTTCTGTTCCACTACATGATGAAATGAATGTTCATTTCAGTCTTGCTTTGATGCTTACTTAAAAACTAAGTAATGTTTGCAAATTAATGAACAGCAAACCTCAGAGTCCATAAATGGCCCAAAGGATTCTGCTTCACTACAAAGAACAAAGCCATTTGCGCGTTTTTCTTCCAAGCCTGTACCGTGCCCTCCTGTTAGACCACCAGTAATCTCAAACCCGCGTCACCACGCTTCCAGCTACGTACCACATTCCACAGGATTGGATTTTCCAGAGTTGCATCTCCAATTATCAAGTAAAGAGTGTAGGTACCAGAGGCAGAGTCAAATTCAGTCTTCCTTTCTGAGGTATCCAGTTCAAACTTGTATACGTTCTTGCTATCTGGTTCTGCAACAAACACTACCTCCTGACCAGTCTTTTGGTTGTGAAGTCGGACAAAAGTCTGAAAGGAAAGACTGATTGTAACATTTCCGGAATAGCTCACAGGGCGTTTACCAACAGCAGCAAAATGAGAGATTTACCCTCAAACCAAAAAGCACAACATTAGCAAAAGCTGGGAGTATAAACTGGGAGCCTCGGTGTCTAGATCCCTGCAAACCAGCAAAGTTCAACGTCTCTTCGAGTAACTACACTGACACAGGACCAACACTGTCCAGTAGCCCACTTGGGGTAAAGGGCAATATACTGAAAGTTACTTGAGAGGGTACGTGCAACGACACACAACAGGGATGTATGTGTGCATGGTTTTTTGGGGTTTTTTTTTCTGTTTTAGACCAAAAAAAAAAATTTTAAGAAAGTCTACATTCAAGGACTTTTTCAGCAAACAATCTGTATTAAAAGATCAGAGAGTGCTTTCACAGTGCAGGCTACCTGCTCTTATTTCACCGAGTTAAATAAGACACAGTACCAGGGCAAGAAGAGGCTTCACTTAACACACAGCCAAAACAAATGAACCGGATCCACTTCGCATCTACCAAGATCAGTGATCATCCACAGTCTGTGTCAAACACAACGCTTCGCAAAACCCACCAAATCTTTCCAAGGGCAACCGTCACCTTCAAGATGGAACATCTCTGTGACGCAGTAATGACAAAAATTTGTCCTAACCTGGTGAGGGATGAGTTCAGCTCCACTGTTCACATCTACCAGCTGGAAGGATAAAGCAAAATTCTGATGGCTGTCAGCAGTGAACGAGCCCTTGGCTTTGGCCGGGTACGCTACCCTAGGAGGAAAAAAACAAACAGAACTCAAGTGATCTTCCAAGAGAAGGTCTGGTGTTCAAAGAAACTGAGGCATGCAAGCCTGTCTAGCAGTACTGCAGCATAGATGATCTATTTTATCAAAAAGGCAGGTGAACTAACGAGTCTTCCTCTTCCACCGTAAATGTAATTAAAAGAAATGCATGGAATTTTTTAGTAGGATTTTTGTGAGCTACATACCCTGCCCATTTTCAAGTACAACAGTTGTTTGTTGTAAGGTTCAAACGAACACCGGAAGGTTTTACTAATACTACACCCCACGTTCCGTTTAGCCTCATTACGCTGCGACCAAAGGTGTGACGGCAGCAGAACAGAAAAACACAGACACTCAAACTGCAGCACAGGAAGGCTGTATCAACACACAGAAAGGCCTCGCAGAGGCTGTGTAACCTAAATTAAATTCCATGCACTGCATTTTCACTGGTGTCAGTTAAAAAAACAACTACATTAAGTTCAAGTACACCTAGCAATGGTACAGCCACCCCCCCCCCAAATACAGTGTACGCGTTACTTTAGAGCATCTCTACAAAGCCCAAGAATACCATTAACACAATTCTTTTAACTTGCTTTCGCTACGGTGAGGTGCCGACAAAGGAACAGCGGACTCTGGTTGCCTGGCTGCTGTCAGTACTTATTTCAGCGTTAAGGAAAACCACCTATAAAAATAATCAGTATTCTCCCAAAGGTTGAAGAGAAACAGCACGGGTATAACCAGAGTTATTCCGACACAAGATTCCTTTGGTTTAGAGGAAGCAGGTAAAGCTCAGAAGACCTCCAGTCTAGCGCCAGAGTCCAGATCCCTTAAAGGATCACGCACACTCAGTCATTTTACCTCGTCGTTTTCGGCGCAATGCTCTGATCTTTATCCACAGTAGAAAGATCTACATTAGTAACCCCAACTTCTGTGGAAACCTTCACTTTCAGCTGCAACAAAACACAACAGAAAATCAGTCAGAGCACTCTACATAGACTAATTAAGGTCAAGCTCACTGCAGAAGCTTTAGCTCTTTTGTCCCCTTCCCTAAAGCGGGTCTTACACTAAGCCAAAGACAGAACCTAACCCAAACAGTAGGAGCTACAGCAATTCACCTTCTGGCAAAGGTCCTGCAACAGTCACTGACCCTAAGCCATCCCCTTCCTCCCTGCACAAGCAGCCAGCTCTGAAGACAGCAGCTTCTCAGCCACGTTGGAGTTAGCTGCCCTTCAGAGAACTGTTTTTAATGGAACAGTCCAACTACCCAAATCCAACTAGTTTTCCTTTTAAACTAGCTAATAAAGATTACATCATATATGATACAATTTAAAACTGCACATGCATGTGTACTTCTGCTCCCTGGGTAGCAATTTGAGATGCGAGACGTCTCCGGACAGCGACCAGCTATGCCTTTGCTGGCTCCTAAAGCCTAACAGGTTTCTGCTGATTTTATCACCAGCAAGCAAAAGCCAAAGCACTCCTGCAGACCTGCGCTTTGTTCTGCAAGCCTTCCTTCGGAGTCACAGCATTTATCACTGAGTGCAGGGCAGCCAATAAGGCCCCGCCATTTATCACTCTGCTTTGTGCAAAGTGCCATGTAAACCCGGAGCAGAGACACAACTTCCTGCCCTCTCCCCGGCCCCGCACGGCAGACCATCCAGGCAGCAAACCTTGGCGGGTTTGACCGATTTCAATCCTTCTCTCAAACATAAGCAGTTACTGCAGTCTGTAGTTTTTAATTAGCACATTTGCTCTCACAGCTTACAAACACTCCCCAGGAGAATTAAAGTTTCTTTGCCAAGATATTTTTCAATACATATGACAATTGGTTATTACAGGTTTGCTCATGTGAACCAGCCCCACACCCTCACCCTGAAAAGTAATTCACAGGGAACTGGTGGGAAAAATACGTAAACCAAACTATTCAGGTCAGACTTCAAACACAACGATCTTGGCAGCTTCTTTACAATAAAAAGTGTAATTTAAGATAGAGGTTACCCCTGAAAATTCATCCAGTAACATTGATCGACCCATTAAATTGATCCAAGGCTATTCAGGCTAACTTTAGTAAAGCCATAGTTTTTTCCAAGATGGGAGTAAAGAAAGATGGGCTAATGAAATATTCATTTTAAAAACGTTACGTGAAGGCAACTCAGAGCTGCTGCACACAGCCCCTCCAACTGAACACTACGCAAATATCTCTCAAATATTTTAATGCCAGGAAATGCAGTCTCTGCCTGGAGTAATAACCCACTGGTTTAGCTCATTACTGTCAAAACGATGGTGCATTAAGGACAATTAATGCTAATAACAGTAAGGAAAACAAGCAGTTTCCCCAGCAGTCCTCCCCCATAACAATGTGTCTTATTAGAAGCGGTTCACACAAAGCCAACCCAGCACTAATGCATTCCTACTGGTGCCTCCATGTGCCAGCTGCGAGCTTAAGCAGGACCCATCAATCCCCTTTTGACACTCCTAAGTGCCATTACTACTACAATGACAACACCAATTTGATGCACAGAGTAAAGGTCAGCAGTTGTGAGTGTCTTCCTCCACTCCAATCTGACTATGTTGGAAGACTTTAAAAGCTAATCTTTTCCTTAAATAGGTGATTGAGAGCAAAAACTAACCCTGGGAACAAACATCACTGGGGAAGAGCATTCTCAGCTGTCGACACCGAGGTGACTGTATGAACACAGTCACAGGGGTCACATTCTTCCCACTGCAACAGACTCAAGGCAAGTAAAACTCTGAGCGTTTATATAAAAAAACTCTTCTTTGGAAAGGTGTGGCGTAACAGCTTTTGCCACCAACAAGGGAGTATGCACGCATGAAATGAAGGCTTCATTTGCATTTGCTTTGGTCACTGTTTCTCCACTACAAAAGCATCAGCATATACAGTTAGGAGACGCCAAAAGACTCCCTCGACTCTTTTCTAGGGCTCTAGAGCTTACACAGACATCAACAAACGCTCAGCTTCCATACGTCAGGCAATCACCAGACAGCTGCTAGCCAAGCCTGGAGATTTACAGACTCAAATCTTGAACGCTCTGTAGTAATCCTTCCTGCATAGCTACTTCGGGCTGCTATATATAAACACTTCCATTGTTAGCATGCTGTCAGATCAGCACCTCAGGGAAAAGTCAGTTTTGAAATTTACACAAATCTCTCTTGATCATTAACCTGCTTGACAGTCATAATCCTGAGTCAAAACCCAATGCGTTACAGAAAAACATGGGATAAAAATGCCATGCAACTAGCAACACCCTTAACGGGTATAAATATAAAGCTGTTTCAGTGAATAGGCACAGAATTAAAATGCCAACAGAAAGCATACCCACCTCAACTTTGTTAGCAATAAATCGCTTATCTCCATCAACGCTGATAGAGAAATCATAATATCCACTTGCGGGCTTCACATTCATGAAGTTCAGCTCAAAGACATCCCTATAACAACAAAGCGCAAGGTGTCAAGTATCCTCTAGGACACTAACAGCAGCCTACAAACAGGTAACATGTTGCTACCAAGAAGTCTCTAAATACGCCGTATCAAGCAGGCAAACAGACAAACACAGTGCAAAAGTGACATTGCTAAGTGTAACGGGGTAGGTAAGAATTCCTCAAAGTTCCCCCAAAGTCAGAAGAACACTGCAATTCCCCACTCCCAATCAAAACAAAAAGCAACAGAAGTTCACCGTCATGACCAAACGTGCTTGGTCACCTGTTACCAACAGAACACAACTACAGCATTTTGAGTTTTCCATCACACAAACTTTTCCCTCGTGGAAGAACACACAAGAAAAATAAGTCCAATGCTGATAATAAGACCTGTTTGCCTTACAAACCGTAAAAATGAGATTCTGCTCTTACCCTGATAGAGCAAATGCTGTCTGTTGAAGGACAGTGGTTTTGCTAGATGCAGACTTGGCGTAGTCAAGCTTTACAGAAGCCTGAGTCAGCGGCTGGGACATAACATCAGTCACTTGTAGCTACAAGGGGAAAACAAGAATTTCTGTGAAATCCGTTGTCCAAGAAGGAATGCAGGAGCACAGACTACTCACTACCTCTCTGCATTACACACCCAGAGTCACCTAGTTCCCCTGCCCAGCATCCCAGACTCCCCTAGTTCTTTCTAACATAACCAGGAAAGCTAAAGTTTGTACTCAGCAGAGCTGACTTCCACACAGTGCCTTCTCGAGGTAGTGCCTGGTAATCCCTGGGCAAGCAGAGGTTCCTAAGAATCCCTTCTTAAAAGCACTAAAACCCCAGATCTGCTGGAACCTGAGCTAAAAAACCCGGAGCTAAAAGCGAAAGACATCACCTTACACAGTCAGTCAGCCCAGACCCACAAGACTAAAGACTGAGCCAAGAGATAAGTTAAAATTTGGGGCTAAGGACTCACCCTGAGTACAGGCTGATGGTGAGACACAGCTGCAGGCCCATCAGGGACAATAATGACCGGCAAGTGGTACCGGTTCCGGGATAAAGAACCTGCAGCACAAGCAACACTGAAGGCCTCTGAGAGCGTCTCAAAGTTTTTCTTGCTAAAAATCGCATTCATCAGCTGGATAACTTGATCCTGAAAGAGGAAAAGCAAATCACATGCAAGCACCAGCAGCTTACCACAAGATTGCAAACTGGCTCAGCATAACGTTATTAATAAAAACATCATTCATAGAGACTGTTTAATTTCCCATTTGCTTTAAAAATAACTCAAGTTGTGAGGTAACCCAGAATTAGCTACCTCCTGAAGGTCACATCAGCATTCTTATTCTTGGCTGGGAGGTTCCAACCAGAATTGCTCGTCATTGTGTTGAAAACTTGCGAAACCTGAATTTGGATCTACCTCTTCAAACTACGTGTTTCACAACGGAAGATACTGTCAGCTCAACTATCCAGACTGCGCGCAGCTGCAAAAAACACAATTTGGCTCCAGGAGCCGTACAATTGTCTTCACACAGTGGAGAAGGACTAGGCTAGATGTCCTGGCTACGTGCCCAGCTGGGAACGCCACAGAGAGGTGACACAAAGCATCCTGATGGCTCTGGAAGGAGTCAGCCTAGGCGCATGCATCCCCTTAGGCTCAGCGGTGTCCCCGAGCAGAGAGGATTAGCTTTAAAGCAGCAGCACCAGGAGCACAGAGCCAGCTCTGGCTCTGGGATGTGCCAAAGCTAATTTGCTCTCTCCGAAGTAGGAGTGGGACTGTGTTCCCCAGCTGGTTTTGCAGTCTGACTTTGTAGGGTTAGTGTATCTGAGCCACACTCCACAGGGTATGCGATATTATTCAGATTCTTCCATTACTCCCTGCTAGTCTGGAAAACAGAGGGTTTGGTTACTTGTACTTTGATCCAAGCAAATGATTGTGGGCTGAACTCTCATCAGAAATGAGAGCGATCAAAGACAATCCCAAATAAAGCAACAGGCATACAACTGAGTAGCCTACAGACAAAGAACACTTCTAATGAAATCCACCAGATCTCAAATTTTCACCCTCCTACTGGTATTAATGAGCACCAATGTACATGACATAACTAGAGAAAGCATCCAGACAGATGCTACAAAACTCCCGTACAGTGCAAATCCTGCAGTGTTTTTCATTTATATGGAGGGCATGGCATAGGTCCAGACCTTAATCAGCAACTGACACTCTCATTTAAATTACGAGGGGAAAAAAAAAAAGGGAGGGGAGCTATTTTTTCAAATACTACACGTTCATTTTTAGCGAGAGTTTTGTGGCATTCTGGAGGCGCTCTCACTCTAACCATTCACAAGAGATAAAGCCTTAAGCCCCAACAATAGCACTTCCGACAGCACAATTCTGGAACAACACTAAACAATTTTCCTTAATTGGTCTTTTTTTTTTAAACATCATTTGGACGCTGACAGCTTGAATTGTGTGTAGCAGATTCACCACCTTAAAAATGACATCAAAATTACTTTGCTTTAGTCTGTTTGGCAGCAGCATGGAAGAGAGCCAGGAATGAACTCAGATGTCTTACACCGGCTTCGGTCTCAACCCCGCCACTTTGGCTTGTGCTTTAGGGAGCTGCCATTCTCAATCAAAAGTACATCCACCTCGGTTAACTTGTCGTGGGAAAAACCCCACAACTAAGTGGATAGCTTGCAGTAATGATTTCTAGCTTAATCAAGCTCAAAAGGAATTTTCAGCAGTCTTTCATTTTAGACAACAAGGTTTTGCACCTAGATTCCTGTAGCTGTACGGTACTAACATGGTTTCCCTTTTGGGCACCCCAAACTAGAGTGCCCGCACTTCGTCACAAGTAAATAACAATTGCAAAACACTTGGAAATGCTGGGAAGTGCTAGACAAGTGCCAAATACCAGAACAAACTCTGAAACAAGAGGGGTTTTTTTTTCAACAGCTTGCCTCGATAAACAAAGAAAAACTAGGCCTCGCTTGCAATTTCCTTCTGTACACTTGAAAAAGTAAAAAAAAAAACCAAACCAAAACCAGTCTGTGATCTTGAAGGGTGAATTTCCTCCTATGTTCTGCTACTCAGCAACCCCTCCAAGATGTCAATATTCAAGGAGGGAGCTCATTATTTTTTCTGTTAGAAACTCTACCCAGCTATAGCGGCCTCTTGTGCTGCACAACGCGGATGAGGCAGATCCTGTTTGTGAGCTACAGCGTGCAGGGGAGGAAAAGGCAGATACAGACCTCCTTCATTGCTGGCTCTGTACCCACATGGTCCGACAGCTTGTAGGCAGCAGCAACAAACAGCGCAGTAGTCTCAATTCCTTCCTCAAACTGCAGATAAACTCCGCCCAAGTCATCCAGGCGAGCGACAAGATCCTGACAGAAAGTTATTAAAGTTTACACTGCATTCTAGTAGATCCATGGAAGTTAACTCTGCTAGGCCTGTGATCAAGAGCATCTGTATGGGGTCACTGAAACAGAAATTTTCTAATAGTCCTTTAGAAACAGGAAGAAAAAGAAACCTTCAGCCCTTAATGTATTTAATTGTATTTAAAAGCCATTACTTTCTGTGTCTCAGTCCACTGCGAAACAGTTAAAAGCCCAGAAGTATCTGCTCGAAAGGAAGGGCCAAGCCAACCCACATCATGGAGGCAAGGAATTAGCCAGGTTGGTTTTCATTTTGGGTTTCACATTAATACATCTTTCAGTACTACAGAGGTCTAACAAATCCCTGAAGAATTAAGAGAGCGTAGCGTGTTCCTACCTCTATCTCCTCAACAATGCCACTTAGATCTGCCTGCTGGGACAAGTAAGATGCTGTCTCCAAAGCCTGGATGGTTCTTAAACAAGAACAAACAAAACCAAACAATTGTACGATTTTCCTTCCTTAAAAGCCAAGCATCATTCAAATCAAAGCAACCAGTTTCTGCTCTGAATGAAGCGTAAGACAGCTGTTACTGCGTTCAGTTGAGTCAAGGCAATGAATCTGAAGCGATTTAGTGGAAACTTACGCTGCTGTAGCTGCATCAGCGCTGCAATAAACTCATAGATTCGAAGGCAGAGAAGAAATCAAACTTGGATCCCTGCAGAGCCTTGCTACTGAGGCTTCCACAAATCATTTTTTTTTCTGGTCAACAAAGCAAGTTTTAAAGTTTCCCTTTCTTCCTTAGCTTTTAAGGAAATCTCTGTTCTCTCCTTTCACAATAAAATGACTTAATTATTTGGCGATAAACGCCAAGATTCCTTCTGCTTGCTGGTGTGTTTTTTCCACCTCACAGCACAGGCATCCCCACCTACAAGCAGGAAGAGCGTCAAGTCTATTGCAACTGTGAATGCCACGGAACCATGGCTGGGTTTTAAGTAAAAATTTTGTTGTGAATCTTTTTAAAAGAGGAGGCTTCTTCAGAATGTGTCCTCTTCACTGATCATTACTCTTGAACTAAACTGAATACAGAGGCTCATTTGCAAAATCACACAGAAAATAGCCCCAAACTGTATTTTTCATTGCCCCGATAAACCGAACAGTAAGGAACTGGGTAAATACATCAAATGAAAACACAGCACCTACTCTGCTACACCCATATTACAAAAATCAAGTGTCAAAATACCCTCTACTTAAAACCCAACTGCCTAGAGGATAAACACGCAACAGTCAATCACTCCTGCCTAAAAGACTTACGCCAGCACATTTTCTTCTTTGCTAAGACGAGCAGTAAGAGCACTAAGTGCCTCCTGAGATGCTAAAGGAAGGCCAAAGCCACTCAGGGCCCCAACCGCGTGGAAGATCTGGGTGATTGAAGAATCCTCGCTGACAGCCGCAAGCAGCAGCTCCCGGGTCTCATTTGAAATGGTAACCTGAGGAAGAACACGGGGAACACGTTGCTTCACAACTGAGAAAACAAGGCCTTCCAGTCACCACCGATTTCTTCCTGGAGCAACACGCTTGACTGGCGAACTACCACAAGCTTTTGGGAAAAAGCCCTTTATCATTCATTACGTTTTAGTTTCATTATCCCTAAGTTTTGCTGTCAATTATCAATTAGTCAATCATGGATTATTCTGATTTATCGTGCTAACCTGCTACTGCTTTTCACCTGGCATCCCATCACCGTGCAGCAGCCGGCAGCTCTGCTGGAAAATGGCGCTCGGATAAACGCAGTTCAGCAAGGGCAGGCTGCATTTGTATCGTCGCAGTGTTTCAACACCGCGTTTACATCCAAATAGTTTATTATCTGCCCCAAAAGTTTTTAATTGACACAGCTGCTGTGAATTCTATTAAGATGTGCTGGCTCCTTTTTTCTTAGCCGTTAATGTTTAATCACGAAACATCCCTTTAGAATTTCTCTGGACCAAATACTTTACACTCTGCCTTGTGCAGAGTGCTTGCAGACACTTCACAAGTTATTTACCCAATACACAACAGAGTACAAGCCACTAAAAGAAAGTAAAAGTAGAAGTTACACATAAAATAAAACCAAGGAAAAGATCAAGGTAAATATTTCCTTGGTAATGCCCATCTTCAGAGCCCAGGGCTCCAAACCCACCTCACAGCCAGACAGAACGCGGATGGACTGCGCAGCATAGAACAGGGAATCAACGCTGCTGGAGTCCACATGAGATTTGATGAATCTGCACGCAGCCTGTGAAGAAAGAGAAGTTACCTTACGGCAGCAGTCTTCACTTAAGCCACTGAGAGGGGATTTAAATGATACCGTAAGACAATTTCACGTACAGTGCTGCGCATTTTTATACTTAAAGGCTAACGAAATCCCTAGTAGTATTTCTGATGCAGCAGAGCCTAGAACTGTCCCCGCCTGTGCCTGATCGTACTCTGCCAAGCACTGCACTGAAGCAAAGGTAGCTCCTGCTAAAAGAGGTTAAGTATTTCCACGAAAACTCAACTGCAACCAGAATTCAAATTTAAATTGAGTATAACTATAAAACTTATCAAAATAAAAGTTCCATGTGCATGTAGAGTAGGGAAGGTCTCCCAGGATAGAGAACAGATGAGCAGAAATTCTGTGGGTGAGCTTCCTTCCCAGCTGTAAATCACAAACATTAACGGATGCAGAGTACAGAATTTCCGAGCATGAGGAAGGGAGAAAAGTCCGGTAAGCAGCTACACTATGAAGGCAAGCAATGAGACTGCTCATTAATCTGTAGCCGGCTTATTACTGACAACTAGATAGATGGGTCATTAAGATTCCATTTTAACTAGAAAATAACCAAGAATTAACTGCTCATGCTCAAAGACCAGTGATTTATGTATGCAGGGAACAGGCCTTTACAAGCAGGATAGGATTTTAACGCTACAGTTACCTGGGAATACTGATACACGTGCGAGTGCTACATACAGCTATTGTTTCTGCTACATCTACCTTCTAAATAGTATCACCTCGTGAAGAGGTGCACTGTCCAGAAAAAAAAAGCCTCATCACAAACCTCAAGGAACAAATGAGCAATGACTGTGAACCTGCAGAAGCAAATGCTGCGTTAGCATTGCCAAAACTAGGAACGGTTAAAAAACCTCACCACACTGACGCAGGCGAAAGCAGCAAAACCCAGGCCAGCCCGCAGATGCCCGGTAACCAACCACAGCAAGTGCCAAACCAGAACATCTTCGGGAGCCTGTTAAGAGTTTGTGGTGCAAATGCACAACACTCAAAGGCAAACTAAGCCCAAATGGTTCAGAACCACCAAACTAGCTGAATTTATGAGGTAAAAACAAACTTATGTTCACAGCTCAGGTGCACAGAAGCAGGTACACTTACGGAAGGAGGTTGTTAT
>VZSC01007896.1:0-15075 GCA_013398225.1 Steatornis caripensis
CAATATCGAGCTCCCCCCTCCTTGATGACAAATACATGACCCAGATGCTGCAGGGCATGCTCCAGAAAAGTCCCAGACTGTACTCAGCAGCAGGTGGGAACTGGATTCAGGAATGTTCAGATCAGGATTGAAGGCAGAACAATCGGGCAGAGTTCCCCTTTGATGCTTGAGCAAGCAGCTGGGCAGAACTACAAAGCAGTATTCTGCAACATCATTAGGACCTCACTAACAGCCCCATGGTGGGCTTAAATAGGCTTCCAGACCATGGGTGTAGGCGGAAGGACCAGATGAGGCTGTTCAGGGTCATTAAAGCCCATTAGTGTCCTCAGGCCCCTGGCCATAAAAGGCAAGAGCGACCTTTGTGATCTCTCAGCTTTATACTGAGCTACAGGACAATCCCTTTGTAAATTGAATATGTTTCTAAACCATAAGAATGGAAAACTAAGACTCAAGTCTGTTCTTGACCTTTTCACAGATGAAGTGTGTCAACATCAAGAAACTTCTAGAAACTATTGATTTTAATGTTAAGCAAGATCTCTTATTATTCATGACAGTACAAAGTTACTATAACCAAAATTCCATCTTCTATTCACGTACTCAATCAGGAATTTGAATAATAATTTTCCAAGGAATAATAGTTACTATGTAATCTGATTAACTGCTGCTATTTTTTTTAAGTTTTCAATTCAAGAATTTGGAAGAATGCTCTGATCTCTATTTACAAATAATCCATGAACAAAATAACACAATAATGAGAAGTGCAGTAAAAATCCATTTAGCTAATCCTTCCACAATTCTGACGTTAATAAAAGCCATCAAATGCTTGTCTAACAATAATTTAAAAAGTTCAGCATTTGGTAACAGTGCTTTATTACCAGATCAGCATAATGATTCTCTCTATCCATGAAAGAAAAGATTAATCACTACAATCAAGGAAATCCATCCATTACATAGAGAAAATAGAATTAATCCTACGATACCAGTTCATCGAGTACTACAAATACCCATCCAAAATCTGCATTGGCTGTACATTGAGTGACTACTGACAATAAAACCACTGAGCTCACAACATTGTCTAGGTATGTAGAAACAGAACTGCTTTAAATGGACAAGAAAATCAACACTAATTCTTGAATCTGCTGAACCGTTTTTAACCAAATATATTTACAGCACTTACAACTTTCATTACAGTTTCATTTTTTCTTATTTGTACACCCCAATTTAATGGAATGCATATATGCTCTAGGTGATATTGGTTCCAGTAAAACATAACATCCTTTTGTTTATTCAGGGTAACATTAAAGAGATGAAAAGAAGCTTACTTAAAGTCTGTATAATTTAATGTAAGAGAAATTAGGTTTAGAATTGTTTGGTTTTGAAATAAAAGGCTTATAAATGTCTATAAACTGTAAATAATTCAGCATCACTGTTGTAAGTGAAGTTGTATAGGGAAAAAGACCCAAGATCAAAACAAGTTAAAAATTGGGAACCTTGAAAATATTTCTTGATGCAATATTAAAACATAATAATGAAAAGTTAGAATTAAAGCCATTTGTCCTGAAATGTGCTTTATTCAACTCTTACTGGCATTTTAGTAACTTCATTAAGTTAATTGAAAACTTAAAATTAAGCTGAATTTTGGAAAAAATTACCTTCTTTATACAAAATGGAGCATACGGACAATATATGTTAGTATATAAAGGAGTTAGTATTATAGAGTTTTCTGAAGACAAATAGAAAATTTATTTATAAATCCTGACCAAAATTTTCAATACAGAGGAAAATATTTAAATGCATAAATCACATTAACTTTAAAGAACAGTTAAGTTTTCATCCTTCTAAATGTTCCTCAAAAATACTGTACACTACTTAATGAACAAAGCAAGTATTAGTATAGAGTCAGCTAAGAAAAGAAAACATTTTATGTTCCTGTTTGTTCATTGATCAAAATGGAAACACAGGCAAGCGGAGGAAACTGGAAAACCTTGTGTAGAAGGTAAGAAGGAATTTTTGATCAACCAAATTCTATAATCTCTTGCAAACATGGCTCACAGAAGAGATAAAAGCTTACAGCCTTAATTTAAGCATAAGGAGCAAAGTTGTCCACAGGGACTTTTGCTGTCCTCTTTCTAAGATCAAAGCAGAAGAAAATGCACAACAGTGCCAAGTCTGGCAAGAATTCTCTTTGGTCTGAGCTAGTCTTGATCATGTTGTGAGAAGACTGCTCAACACAGATACATTGTTTTTTCCTGCTCTGTCTTCAGGGATGTGGAACAAACTCCTACTTTCCTTTCTTACAAGTGGCCGACCTCTAACAGGTCTGATAGTGAGAGAAATTAACAGATCTGATAGCAAGGGAACTCTTTGTACCTGCTGCAAAATGCTGAAATATTATGTTGTGGCACAAAAGTTGAAGCAGGATTTAGATGCGTAACTTTGAACTTTTAACATCTTAAAAGTACACTGTTCTTTTTACTTTATTTGGAGCACGGCAACTATAAAATCTCTAAAAGTAAGTAATTGGGTTATTTTTTCCCCTTGAAAGAGACCATAATTGTAAATAGGGTTCCTTCATACCTGAGACAAGTGAAGTCAGACATGCTAGGATTCTGTATTTATGCTTTTGCACTATGATGCAATCACTCTGGTTATTTGCAAAGATTTACAATGCTAATTCAAGGTTTACAATGGAGTCAATGCTTTAGGTGCTTAGTAGTTGTGATAGATATGGTTACTTATAGTTAACACATGTATAAGCAAGATTATGTGCAATCATATTTATATGTTGCCTGATACAAAATTTTATAGGCATTTTTTACTGAAATAAAAATAAAATGTAATACATTCTCTCTGTATATTATAAAAGTGGATGTGTCAATTTTTAAGAAACATATTCTCTGAGAAAAATTATAGGGATGAAAAATTATCGAATACAATACTGGATTTTAAATTAAGATGTTTTAATTCTGAAAATAATTTATAGGTGCTTTAATTCAACAGTGCTATAAATCCCTGGACTAGATAAAACTCTGAAGGCAAAGCTATATAGGGCAACTGAACATTGTTGCTGTGAATATTTGACCAAAAAAGTGAGCTAATCACTACAATTATTGGTACCTCCTTTTAGCTCTCATTTTTTCAGAAAATAGCATTTGAACTGATAGCAGTTACACTAATGTCAAGACATGCAATAAGGTGGAGATGTTTTATTTGCCTCAGTACTTTGGAAACGGGTACCTGTTTTGCTCTTGGACTTCTAAAAAGGATGGTGTCATTGTGGCTTTCTATTTCACTCATGGAAAGCTGAGTTATTCAGACTTTCTTAAGACTTAAGGGTTTTAAAGATTCAGTAAGCAAAAGTTAACATCAGATGTATTGCTTCCACATTTTTGACATTCCCAGAATTTTTGCAAGTACAATTGCAGCCTGTGCTAAGTCACTTACATTGAGCCTGAAATGATTGAATCATATGGCTGTCCTTGGTCTGTGCCAAACTCTTCTCCATGCCCAGACATACAGCTCTATTTGTTCTGCTTCTTGGGTGCAAAAATATCCTTCCTAGCCAGTCTATACTGCTCCTTTTTGTAATACAGAACAAAACTGAGAGGTTATATATGCCTGTATATGCTAAGTAGATAAAAATGTAAATCTTCTGGAATTATGACCCATAAAACTGAAGAAGACCCAAAAGATGTGATCACTTACGATCAAGACTTTTATCATAGTATACAACTAGCACAATAAATGCATAAACAATCACTGGGAGTATTACCTGGCATCACTGGCAGTATTACCTTGTCTCAGGGGAAATGAGTCAGGAAAATCTGTGAGGTACTCTAACACTGTAAGATGATACTACTATTATTATTATTATTATTATTGAGAAAAAATATTTCAAATGGGAAGTGTTCATGTTTATTCGGACAGGTGTACATTTGTTAAATTGGGAAATTAAGGTCACAAAATTATCTTATTTTGCCAAACTACTTTTAGACAACCAATATAATATGGTAAAGAATGCACAAAACCAGAACTTTGATGCGTAATACAAATATATGAAAGATGAGAAAAAGCTGCTAATATTATTTCAAGATACCAAGTCTTGAATAAACATGACATAATGGGATTTTAATGAAGGATTAATACGTATGAAAATATTATGCAATGCATCTGAACAATATTATATCATAGCCTTTTACTTGTGTTTAAGGTATCTTGTCAGAAAGTATGCTATAATGAGGGACTATGTCAAAGCAGCAGATGTTAAATTGAAAATTGAAATCCCAATATAAAAAAAAATCTTACAAACTTACATAACAATGCTGCTTACATAGCTCCATATCATGAGTCTTTGTTGTGTATTTGCTGACTTGCAGGAAGGACAGTGACGGCAATATTAAACATATTTTAGGGGAGACAAAGTGTAAGTGATGAGCGACACTAAGGTTTGGGAAGTGACATAAAAAGTAGCACACTATATACAATCCCTTATGCAAGGAGACGAAAAGTTCAAGATACATGAAAAGAAGTCTCGGGACTATTATCTGTAGTAACAGATTTAGTCTGATATGAGGAGTCTCTGCATAATGCTGATCAGCTCATGGAAAGGAATCATGGAAAGGAATGAAAATATGATGTGATTAAGCCAAAAAGGGGAAGATACTGCAATGTATATACCCAATCCAGGAATATTGAATGTGTAAAACCTGCCCCGGACAACTGAAAACCTAGTAGTCACATGAGAGCTGCTGTACTCAAAACATTCCAATTTTTTATCTTTCTATCTGTCTATTTATCTATCCATCTGTCTCAAAATGCTAAAATGACATGTCTTAGTCAATTCAAGAATTTGGAAGAATGCTCTGATCTCTATTTACAAATAATCCATGAACAAAATAACACAATAATGAGAAGTGCAGTAAAAATCCATTTAGCTAATCCTTCCACAATTCTGACGTTAATAAAAGCCATCAAATGCTTGTCTAACAATAATTTAAAAAGTTCAGCATTTGGTAACAGTGCTTTATTACNTCATGATGTTATGTAAAGTAGTCAGTAGGGTTACAAGAATGTTCTTAATGATTCTGAAAATTTGTATAATTACAAGGCTTTTTACAAATAAAACTAAAGTATTAGTATGACCTTGGTGGTTGTGTGTCACGCTTCTGGAAAGCAGAACCACATCCCTGTCTGATGAATTCAGCACCTTCGACCACTCATACAGACCTAACAAAGCTATGTGTATCGTAAACATCCTGGTTCTTCTTGTAAAAAATAGGACCATGCCTTTGAAATGTTATCTAGAATGTAATTGGTTAACTGTTTAAGGGAAATGTCTTAAACAAATAAAGTTGAAAGAACTAAGGAAGCACTTGGAAAAGAGTAACAGAAGCATATTATTTTTCTAGTCTTCAGGAAAAATAATCTTATGAGTTTGTTTTCTAATTTGTAGCCAATATCTAAAAAGTAAAGATTTATTGATGTATAAATTACAAAGCCAGAAGAAATAAGTTATGAAAATCCTTACATATCTGCATCCCAGTCCAATGGATTTCATTTAATTAATTCTAATCTGAATTAAAGCGTATCTCTGTGGGGAAGTATGGATTCTTTGCTTTGACGTTTACAAGTGTTTAAGAATTCTCCAAAGACTTGAATAGCTGATTCACCCTTTATTCATACTTTTAAAAAAGTCTTCTCTCTTTAAATTCTACCTAGTTTCACTATCAAAGTATTTGTTCATATTGTAACCTAGTGTTCAAATAAACTTATCAGCTTCCTGCACTCAGGTACGTGTTTCCAGACTACTGTCTAGTTACTGCCTCTTCTTTTTGCTGCATGAATCAGAATTACTTTCTTGCTATTTACCATGAAATTCCAGGTTGTTTCTAATTTGCTACCTGTAAAAATAATATTTAATATCATTAATTAGATGCCAACAATTTTTTCTTGATTTATCATGAAATTATGTTTTAATTGTGTAATATAAATACATCGTCATCTACCTTTTATTTAGTCTATGGCTTTTATGGATAAGTTTAGCTTTTACATTACCTTAATGCTGCAGACAACTCTATGTTATCACCTTATAATTAGAAGCATAGTGTTTCATTTCCAAAGTCAGAATATAATTTGTTATTAAAATATATATGTATATTGGTTGGTATTCACTGATTCAGTTCAAAACTGAGACATTTACATGTAGAAATCTATCTATGAGAAGTGTTTAAGTTCTTTTCATAGTTAATGCATCCAGTCAGAACTAACGCAGTGATTCCCCTGACAAACCACAATTCAATTGACTAAACATAGGCATCAAGTTATGTTTCAAAATAAGGGTATTTGATACATCTGGCAAAGCGCCAGTCAGATACCTGCACCCTTCAGGATTAGCTACTGGAGACCAACTGTAATATTAGGGCATTTCAAAGAACCTTAAACATCCATGCTTAGACATGGAATCCCATCGTTAGCATGTGCTACATGATAAACTGAGTCAGTCTTCAGTCTCAATTTCCTGTATCGAATAAGTTTTCAATTCTCTTGCCCACAAATAGACTTGGTAGCATTCAAAATGCTTTGTGATATCCTGCCTGGCCACCAGCTGCCGCTCCAGAAAGGCACAGGTGTCCTATAAATTCTCTTAGTTCTGTACAGATATACCGAATAAACTAGGGCAACTCAAATGGCCCTGAATGTCTAGTTTTAAATAAATAGAGCTATGGATTTCCATTGACTTTCATGGAGATTTAGACCTCTAGTTCACATAAGATCACAGGATTAGAGGGTAATTCAGGTTGGAGGGAACCTTAGGAGGTCTGTAGTCCAAACTCCAGCTCAAGATCTCATATGAACTGCCTGCTTAGCCAAGTCAGTCTCCTAATCTATATACTTGTTTTCCTGACTGTCAGGATGGATTTTTCTTGCTTCTGAAAGATGCTGTCCCTAAAGACTTGACAGCTTTCCTGCTCTCCTTTGCCATTCAGACAACCTCCCATGAGGTCCCACCTACTAGTTCCCTGAATAAATCAAAATCTGATAAAGTTCAGGGCGCTAAACCCTGCTACTTTCTTTCATCAATCCTTTCCAGATATTGAACTCCATTATTTCCCATCACATGCAGACGCCTATGTTAGTATGTCTTAATATAGAGCTTATAGGCACACAGTGTCCTAAACTATCTCTGAATATGTTTCTTTCTTTTCTCCTTCTTTCTGAAGCCCTAATCTTAGTTTATTGTAATTGCTATCTCCGTTCCAAACCAATTTTTTTTTATATATTGAATTCCCATCTACTGAAATATAACGTACTTAAACCATTATCAAATGTAGGATAAACTTACTATTCAAAAGTAATCTTGAAGATAGGCTACTGTATGTCATCTCAGATATTCAAATTACACGCATAAGAATAGGAGACAAACTTTTTAAAAATAAAAGAATGCATATATTTAATCTAAATATTCAGTCCATAAAATCTCCTCTTCTTTTTGTTTGTTTCCAACATTCCCCAGACATGCTGTTCAGTTCAAAAAACATAGTCTATATAAGTAAGATGAGGTTATTTGAAAGAACAGGACTTTCAATTTGTTTCCATTTCATTTGTTGTGATACTTGATGTTACACATGGGAACAGAACAGAAAAGAACTCATTTCCACACATACTTTGACAGTATTTAAATGGCTAGCATTGATATTCTTATACAAAGTTTCTCTTTTGCCAGAAGAGTATTTAACAAGGGTGAAGGGGTCAGGTTAAATAAGAAACATTTTTTTCCCTTTCTGTTCAAGCGGCTCTAAGTCTCTTTATGTTTCTCTATACTCTTTGGCATATGTTGTAGTTAAAAACACTGTCTCTTGAGAATGTGTAATGTTAAATTTTGTAAGCTAGATATAATTAATGACATCATAAGAAACACTTTAAAATGTAAACATTTAATCAATGTAAGGACTTTTTGAAATCTTATGAGAGGTGCTATTTTGTGTGTCATATGAGAAACCTTGTGATCAACAGCGTGTCTTTTTCCTTCTGAAGAGGAAAAAAAAATTGCAAGATGACTGTGACATATTTGGTAACTACTGTATTGAAATTGTAGCATGGCTTTGGGGCAGAAATGCCAGGGGGGTTTATGTACATATGTAGATATATACATACGTATGTATGTATAGATATATATGTCTATATATGTACATAGATTTCTATGTAGTCATATACAGACATGTAGAGATATATAGAGTTGTTTTTATTGTTTGGTTTGGGGGTTTGGGGGTTTTTTTGATGTGTTTGTTGTTTCTTTCAAACAGAGTGAAACTGTGTATATAGTGATGCAGAGGTACCTTTGATGACTTTAATCAGTTTGCCAGTCTAATTGGATGAGACACTGGAAAAAAGTATCTTAAGAATTTTGAACTGAAGTGCAAGAGACCTGATTATACTAAGACAGTCATAGTTAGAACAATGCCACTCTTTAAGGGAGAGTTGATAATTAAGGCTTGGTCTTCACTTTCCATTGGCACAGTTTTCTTAATCGGAAATCATATTAGGGAAAAAAAGAAGAGGGTGGCAACACTCCAGTGTTAATTATGTCATAATTTGAAAATATGAGATAGAGAGTTTATGCTTTTTTTATTTTGCTTGTAAGTGTATCTATCTGGTCAAGCACGAAATATATGGTTATCAGATACCTAATGGTCACCAGAGACTTGACAACCTAAATTACTTAGGTCTAATGAAGATACATAGCATTCTAGACATGGACTCATACCCCATACTGAAGAGAAATTGACACTGATGTTGTTGCCAGGCAACTCACCTCCTCAAATAAAACATGCATTTCCTGTGATTCTACTGTATATGTATCCAGACAAAGATAGAGGGGGGGAGAAGCACAGACGCTAGTATTTTCTTTCTTTCACTGAGTTACTATTTCATAGAAATGTATCAGAAAAAATCTGTATTCACTAATATAATTTTATTATGTTCTTAAACATAATATCCTCATAATTTTTTAATGAATCTTATGTATAAAACAAGGTAAGAAAGCAGTCACTTATGGTGGGTTTTAAGAAGCTAAATCTCACAGTTTCATTGAATAATGATGTTTTCTTTAGGGTTTTATATTGGTAGCTGGGGATATTTGATTGATAAATTTTCTTGATAAATTGCCAATCATTATCTGCAAGTGGATGAAATCACATTTTGTGTCTTTCAGTTCAAACAGTAAGAGTAAAGGATTCAGCTCTAACACCTTTTATCCTTTATGCAGGCAATTTATAACAGAACTTTATTTTCCATTTTCATTCTCTTTCTCTTATTATAGAAAAGGTCTGTGATTGTTCTTTTATATAGGGTTTTCCTAAGTGCTATACAAGTACCACTTAAGCATCATAATTAAGCTTTATTTCTAACAAGGCAATATTGAATTACCATTAAGAAAAGTGTATAAAGCTAAATGATATTCTAGTAAAGCTCAGAAACCCTTCCTGTAACAATCATTTCACTGAGAACCTGCTTTCTTATGTTTTCTTGGTCGTGCTACAACATCTCTGATTAATACACACTCCAAGAAGCATGAAGAGTGTTTACCATTAAAGCAGATGTCATTTCGTATTTCATTTCACAGTTTGATTCTTTGTTTTATAAACTACTTTAATGTACTTCTTCCTGCATTCTCACATAGCTACTTCGTGAGAAGAGTAGAAACACATCAACATGCTTACTATAGTGTAACAAATACAGTGAATTAAAAATTTGTTCAACAGTGTACTTGATACAGAAATGCAATCTCTCTGAAACTGGTGCTGTTTGTCTTCTAGATGACAATCATCATAAATATTCACCATGCTTAAGATGCCAGGGTCTTGTTTCTCAGTTTTACACAACCAAGACAGTCTTTCAGTTTTCCTCTGAGATAGATAATTGAGAAAATTCTTATTTAGTAGCCTTCAGATCAAGCAATAATATAACTTGTAGTTGTATTTTGAAGAATCTTAAAATCAAAAATGAGACCAAGTATTCAAAGAGTTATTGTTTTTAGACTCATTGTTGCGTTAATTTCTTGACATCATTTGGACTACTGAAAAACTAAGAGGATTATCATCACCTTAAAAAGAAAACATTACACAAAGGTTTGTTCAGTGCTGCATCCAATATTGGATAGGACAATGTGTAGAAATTCTTGTAACTTAAGTCCCAGGCTTATAAATTGTAATATGACTCTCTAAACAAGCTGAGGATAAGATTTTTTCCATTTCTAATATGATAGATGGAGGGTTCACTAAGTTTTTCTGTGACTTTTTAATTCTTTTTATGTCTGACTTGAAACTGTTTTTAGTAATATAACCATAACTTCTTTTGCTACACTTTATTCTAATGTGATACTGGACAATGCACTTACTAACATGCTTTAACTTTCAGTCAGCCCTGTAGTGGTCAGGTAGTTGGACTAGATGATCATTGTAGCTCCCTTCAAACTGGAACTATTCTATTATATTCTGTTGAAATCACATGCACAATGGATTGAAACTCCAAGGAAAGTTGTTTATCCACCAAAGCTTTAGATTCAGCATCATAACTAAAGGAGAAGTTTGGGAAAACATGGCACATAGTATTAACTCTCCTAAGTAACAAGTTATATTTACTTCTTTCCTTCCTCGACTACTATAAAATGGAATTCTGTCCTACTTAGGAGTTATCTAGGCCTCAAAATGGAATTGTTATCTTTTTTTAGTTGACCAATTCCATCTGACTTTCTATAAAAGATATATGAGCTTTGGAGAACAAATTCAGATGTCTTACGTCATTTATACATTACCTAACAAATACAAGATTCAGGTGAACAGGCTTTTGCTTAGTAATTGCATTTCAAAGAACTAAGACAAACAAGGTGGTGTTGGTGCCCCCTCTGCCAGTGAATACAAGAAATTTATGTCACTTTGCTTTGGTGGGATAGAGTCTTTTTTGAGTCACGTGTTCTTTTGTTTGACTCAGTTATATGCATTGCAAAAAAGTACATCTTAACAGGGATCTCTGTCACTTTTTGTTAAGGACAATGTAAGGAATATTTAATACTTTTCCAGTATCTTAGTTTTCACACCCAAGGATATATCTCAATGTAACAAAAAATGCAAGGTGAGCAAGGGTGAAGAGCAAAGAAGAGGATCATGTACCTGTACCCAGTGAAGAGTATGTTCAGCTGGAAACAAAAAGAATGGGACTTCCAGTCGTATGTCCCTAGACTTAATATGAATTTGGATTAATTGGTCACTGGATAAAATACAAACAAAACGTTCTATGAGGAACGCATTTTCCTCGGACATACTCGCTGATATTCATTTCCCTAGATTTTGATTTTATCTTCATAAAGTGTGTTGGTGAAATTTATGTTGGAAATTTCACACAACTGGCTGCAGGTTTCATCATATGATAATCTTTTCTTTCTAATACACTTTGGTCATGAATGAGACAGCAAATGTTAAAATTCACATTATTATTACTGGAACTTCAATGAGCACCACTGAGATTAAAGGACAGGGTTTTTGAATTATATTTTATTACAAATCATTTCAGAATCTGTATAAAAATTCAGTAATAGTTATAGTTTGCTCAAGCTCAGAAAAGCTTTTATTCTGTTTTGCAAATCTGAAGTGTAGAGATTTCATTCTATAATTAATGAAATATGAAATATTTAAATGCAGAATGGCAATCTGAAATAAGAAATAAGCCAAATTGGCCTAACCTGAGCACTTCTTAAAAGAATGAACGTAAAAGTATAGTGAAGAAAACTCCAACTTTTGGATGTAATCAGTATGACTACCATCATTTTCACATACTACATGATTTCTCCATAATTCTTTTCTGTGTACATTTTTGTGTCACTTTAGAGCTCTAAGAGACTGAATTTTGGAAGACGAGTCAAAGACAAATTACAGTTTTGTATTGTCTCATTTTGCCACATATTTAAACAATTCCATACCATAAACACATCTATAAAGTGTTCTTAAGCTACTTGAAATTAGGGCATCTGTGTGAAAGAGGAAGATTTGCGACATAAAACTAGGTTAGGAGAAAATAATCCTTGGTAATTCGTCTGTTTACAACAAGCTTCCATAAGACCAACAGCTCTTTTAGACAGTCTGGAGGAGCCAAACTCTAGAGAAACACTTGAGTAGCTGAAATGAGAAACTAAGCTCATCTTCAGAACAAAAATAATGGCGAAGAGTCCTGAAGATGAGAATGGCCATGAGAATCATAGGGATTTGAGAAAACACAGAAGGAAATAATCTGTCTTGACTAACAAAAGTCCTCCATAGGATGTACATTTATAAATTCTGCTCTTAGATGCACAAACAGAGCATTCACTGAATCCAAAGATCTGAGGAATTACCCAAAATTAATAAAATTCTTCCTTGTGGAATAGTTATAGTAACACTGGAGTTGTCTTTTTATTGATATTCTTATATTTAAGCTAAAAGCAGATGAAAAAAGAAGTAAATGACTACTTCTGAATAAGATGCATATTTTATGAAAGTTCAAGGATCTGGTTTAAAACTGTTTTTAGTCAGAATCTGCTTTCTTTTGTTGGTTAACTTATCAGTAAAACAGGAATTAGAAAGAGATACGTAGAAGTGAAGTAATTAGAGAATCATTTAAATAAAGTTTTCATGCCTATTTATATATTTCAATACAGTTCTGATATTAGACACAGGTTTTCACAGATGTTAATGAGGAATATGCATGTATACTTATGCTTTCAATATTAAAATGAACTGTAGCACATTGTGTCACCAGTATTTAAGCACTGAACAGTGGCATGGGAAAAAGACTGCAGAAAACCTGATGCTTCTGTATCTTTAAATTTGCAATTAAATTTTGAGGTCTTAGAATGACTTCAGTTTGAACTTCAGACAAAAAGTTTATTCTTTCTGTAATAAGAAATAGAAACAGGAATTATACTGAAGTAAGGTATTTCTAACATTTATATTGCTGAGTCAAGTATATGATAGATATATTCAGCAATATAACAGTACTTCAGAGAAAAGGTTCTGTGAATGAACAGCTTCATTTCAGTTATTAGGTACACTAAGAGCCCTCTGAAGGCTACAACTTTAAGGGTAACAAGAGATTTGACACATATAAACTCATAACAAGGCAGATAGAAAGACTAAAAAGTAACTTTAAGAAAATATTTCCAGTATAAAACATATTCTCAAAGGCTGTATTTAATTTATTGTACAGGTACTGGTAGTGGAACAACATAATTCATATTGGGGGGAGGAGGTGTTATGTGTTTTTCTTTCTTCTTCTAGCTAATGTATAATTTGTTAAAAGTTATATTATTACAGTAGCTATAAATATTCAAAAATACAGTCTATCATCCGCATCTTAATTTCATGATAAAGATTGCACTCTTAATCTACTTCTTTACTTTTTTTAATCATAATAAGAAATAAATAAATCTGTATCCAGATTATTCATTGACTGATATCTCAAATACATTCCTGATAATATAAGTATTGTCCTTATATGATAGCATTTTGAATTATGCATTTGATAAGTTTCTGATTCTCTATAGATGGTTTGCCTGTTGTTCTTAGTAGTCTGTTTATGATGTAACAATTTCTTTTTTATAGCTGTACGAGTGAAGGAAACTTTTAAAGAGATTCAGAGTAATAACAGGAATATTTAGAAACACAATATGACCCAAGACCAGGCTGTGGATCATATTCAGAGATGATATGACAGGTGATCGGATTGGATTCATTGCAGAATTAAGAAAACTAATATTAGGTACATATGGATGAACTTGTTGTCTAATCTTCTATTATAGTCAATGAAGGGCCAGAAAATACAGTCAACAGAAGCAGGATAATGATTTGTCTTTCTAGATATTATACAAGGAATGTTGTTTCCTAAACAGGAATGTCAAGTATCACTTGCAACACTGAGCAGTTTTTCACTCATACAAGGCTGGCAAATGTGACAAAGGGCCTATGGGAGGACCCATGACTTGCTGGAATGGCAGCCAGAGACCATGTGACATGTTTTAGGTTGACTAAAACNCAGAGCTCTTTGGGTTCCACTGATCATGCTAGTTATCAGGGAAAGTTATATGTTGATGTGTGGTTGTAACTGAATCCTACATTGCAGCCACATTACAGGTGTAAACTGCAAATTATTTTCTTAATGTAAATGTGAAATGTAATCCAGTTTAAACTAATAAAAATAGCATATCTTTACAATACCTAATAGGTATAAATATATTTTCTTTGTGGCAAAAAAACTCTCAGTAACAAACTGAATAATCAATAGGAAAAGAGATCAAACAGTCTACTTAATTGCCAAACATACTGTTCAATACAAATGAAATAAATATATGTTTAGAATACTGTATGATAACAATTACAATGATTAATTCATTTGTTACAGAATCTTATGGATAACTAAAACCAGCACCCTCCCAGAGGGTAACTGAATTCTGTCCCATTCTGCACAGAAAAAAATCCAGTAATGATACATTAGTTAGAATAAAGGTATACAAACTCATTCCTTATTCATATCTTTATTCCAACTATCTATTATCTCAAACTATAAGGGGAATAGACTGCCTGACAGATTATCTGTCTTTTACTCTAAAAATGCAAAATTTAATTAGTATGAAAATATTTCCTGTATTTATATTTGTTTGAAAGTCAATATTTCATTTCCTAGGATTTCCCTTACTTAAGAAACTAAGTTTAACATGCTCATCCTATTACTAAAGCAAAATTTATGAGATAAGAAGAAAAAGCTACACATTTTTATACTGATGAAAACCAATCGTTCATAAAATAGTCTGATTAGAATCCTGTATATATTTGTGTATTTATACATACATGTGTATACACATACATTTCAGGTTTTTTTGTTGTTCCTGATTATCTACAAGGATGTATTTTAATTTTGTATTAGGCCTTTTGAAATAAACGAAGAATTACTCTGCATTAGACCGTAGTAACATCTTTTCTTCAAATATTTTCAGATATTTCCTAAGAAACTACTGTATTAGTTATAAATACAACATTCATTTAGTCTCAT
>VZSC01007896.1:15308-34515 GCA_013398225.1 Steatornis caripensis
GTATAAAACATATTCTCAAAGGCTGTATTTAATTTATTGTACAGGTACTGGTAGTGGAACAACATAATTCATATTGGGGGGAGGAGGTGTTATGTGTTTTTCTTTCTTCTTCTAGCTAATGTATAATTTGTTAAAAGTTATATTATTACAGTAGCTATAAATATTCAAAAATACAGTCTATCATCCGCATCTTAATTTCATGATAAAGATTGCACTCTTAATCTACTTCTTTACTTTTTTTAATCATAATAAGAAATAAATAAATCTGTATCCAGATTATTCATTGACTGATATCTCAAATACATTCCTGATAATATAAGTATTGTCCTTATATGATAGCATTTTGAATTATGCATTTGATAAGTTTCTGATTCTCTATAGATGGTTTGCCTGTTGTTCTTAGTAGTCTGTTTATGATGTAACAATTTCTTTTTTATAGCTGTACGAGTGAAGGAAACTTTTAAAGAGATTCAGAGTAATAACAGGAATATTTAGAAACACAATATGACCCAAGACCAGGCTGTGGATCATATTCAGAGATGATATGACAGGTGATCGGATTGGATTCATTGCAGAATTAAGAAAACTAATATTAGGTACATATGGATGAACTTGTTGTCTAATCTTCTATTATAGTCAATGAAGGGCCAGAAAATACAGTCAACAGAAGCAGGATAATGATTTGTCTTTCTAGATATTATACAAGGAATGTTGTTTCCTAAACAGGAATGTCAAGTATCACTTGCAACACTGAGCAGTTTTTCACTCATACAAGGCTGGCAAATGTGACAAAGGGCCTATGGGAGGACCCATGACTTGCTGGAATGGCAGCCAGAGACCATGTGACATGTTTTAGGTTGACTAAAACTATGTTTATACAGCTGAACTATGCCTTAGTGATCGGTGGTGTAGAATCTAGTTGGAGGCCTGTGACCAGCGGTGTTCCCCAGGGGTCCGTGCTGGGTCCAGTCCTGTTCAATGTATTCATCAACGACTTGGATGAAGGGACAGNAATGTAAATGTGAAATGTAATCCAGTTTAAACTAATAAAAATAGCATATCTTTACAATACCTAATAGGTATAAATATATTTTCTTTGTGGCAAAAAAACTCTCAGTAACAAACTGAATAATCAATAGGAAAAGAGATCAAACAGTCTACTTAATTGCCAAACATACTGTTCAATACAAATGAAATAAATATATGTTTAGAATACTGTATGATAACAATTACAATGATTAATTCATTTGTTACAGAATCTTATGGATAACTAAAACCAGCACCCTCCCAGAGGGTAACTGAATTCTGTCCCATTCTGCACAGAAAAAAATCCAGTAATGATACATTAGTTAGAATAAAGGTATACAAACTCATTCCTTATTCATATCTTTATTCCAACTATCTATTATCTCAAACTATAAGGGGAATAGACTGCCTGACAGATTATCTGTCTTTTACTCTAAAAATGCAAAATTTAATTAGTATGAAAATATTTCCTGTATTTATATTTGTTTGAAAGTCAATATTTCATTTCCTAGGATTTCCCTTACTTAAGAAACTAAGTTTAACATGCTCATCCTATTACTAAAGCAAAATTTATGAGATAAGAAGAAAAAGCTACACATTTTTATACTGATGAAAACCAATCGTTCATAAAATAGTCTGATTAGAATCCTGTATATATTTGTGTATTTATACATACATGTGTATACACATACATTTCAGGTTTTTTTGTTGTTCCTGATTATCTACAAGGATGTATTTTAATTTTGTATTAGGCCTTTTGAAATAAACGAAGAATTACTCTGCATTAGACCGTAGTAACATCTTTTCTTCAAATATTTTCAGATATTTCCTAAGAAACTACTGTATTAGTTATAAATACAACATTCATTTAGTCTCATTTATAGCTCAAACAATATCATGAGCATTAGAAAGTATGACAATTTCAGTTCTGGATTTCTTTAATAAGATATTTTTGAAAAAAACCCTAACCCAAACACACATGGAATGCACTTAAAACAAGAACAGAAGTAAAGAAATTAAAAGCAAAATTTAAACTGTGAATTACTGTATTTGCTGTTATTGTTAATTCAGAGAAAATGTGTGTTTCAAGAAAATGTTCAACCAATAATTGCCACAATGGGCAAGACCAAAATATTTCAGTAACAGAAGAAACTTCCTTGCAAAACTTCTAGAAGTCCAATTCAATTGTCACTAGAATTATCGTGGTGTTGGTAATCATAGATTCAAGGTCACTTCCCAGGGAACAAGTACAGTATTAAAAAATACCAAACCCAATATCAACTGTCTTTTCTTGTTCTTATTGCCAAATTACTGTTCCTTTTTGCCTAATTTGTTTCCATATAATGGGTAATTTAGCTAGAAACAAACTCTTAATGCAATTGTTTGTCTTAATGAGAAAGCTCTAACTTTTAGCTATATTAATCCATATTGTACATTGACACATGTTTCTATGCATGGCTTTCAGGTACATTAACAAATAAATCACAAGTTGTCATCAAATGCCTGAGAATTCAAATATATTGTTTTATTTTTTAATGAAAGTTTATCTCACTAGTATTCAGACTTCTGAATTTAATTCTTTACAAGTAGTTTAACTTGACATGTAGTATCCAAAAGCCAAATATTTCATATGAACATTCATAGACCATATGTAGCCCATGCAAATATTTACGCTACACCTATTTATATATATGTTCTATTAAACTGAAAGAGTATTCGAAGTTAGTGACATTGTACAGGTTCATTTAAAAATAATTTTTTTCTAAAAGGATCCACTGTAAAATGTCTACTACAACTCTGTTTACAGTTTTTTGGAGACAAAATACTACATAAAGTAGCTTAAAGGAAAACTTAATCACTGATACACCTACATTTCTAATTGTTTTCTAGACTATGCTTTTCAATTTTGTAGCAATTTCCAAAAAAACTATTTCTGTGAACCACTTTTACTATAAAAGACAGACAGTATAGAGATTTCACACTTTATTTGGAAATTGATGGACCTGTGACATAAAAATCTGATTTAAGATATCAGCTCTTTAGCAAAGATTGTCAAGAACATAATAGTGTCTTGCTGGTATCACAAAGAGGCTTAGACTACTATGTATATAAATACTTTTCTCACAATTTTTATTGAAATAACTTTTGGTACATCTTAACTGATGTTTAGTCACTGAAACTTGTAACATTATTTGCAATTCCTTTAGGAAATTTAAGATTGTTTTTTCTTATTGAAAGCTGAAATGAAATGTTTATTTTATGCTCTTTTCTCTTTCCTCTTTTTGTACCCTCCATCCCTGTTTTCCTCCTCCCATGCAATTAAAACACACTCTATTTCTTCACGTCTTGCAAGAACTATCTCTGGTAGGAAAAATCAAAATGAATGAATCTCTTGGATTGTACTCTAAGAGGGATTACCATTTGTGACACAGTAAGAGATGCCTCCTAAAACTGCCTCTATAATGCTCCAAAACAGTTCAGCTAGAGCTACAAAACCAAAAAGCTTTGAAACGTAGTTCCACAATTGCAATTTTCTAATTATTCATAAAAATGTAATTTTAGAGACAGACACATGAAACAATTAGGACATAAAAGCAAATAAGTTATGCTATGAATTTACCAAAAAGGGAATTGAGATCAATGACTAAGAAGATGCTTGCTATTCAATTGCTACCAAATAGATATACCAAATAGATGTCAATGGCAGTATCAATAGTACACTATAAAATGTCACCTAAATCATCCAGCTAGATTCAAAGGATAGTATTCTTATACCTGGCAGTTTTCAGGCTGGAGAGAAAGCACTGGTCTGACTCTACATATCTACAGTTCAGTTATTTGAGACTATCTTACTTTTATTAGGTTTTGCTTGATTGATACTTTGTTTTAATTGGAAGAGGAGGCTTAATCTCAGACTCTTTACAAAACTTTTATTCAAAAAACTACCGTCTTCCTTCTCTACAAAATACTAGAAAATGATTGGTTTACTGTTTCCTAATGGGGTGTATTGGATTTGTGTGACAAGGTTTAGGTAGTGAGGTGGCTACAGGGGCAGCTTCTGTGAGAAGCTGCTAGAAGCTTCCACTGTGTCTGACAGAGTAAATGACAGCTGGCTCCAAGACACACCCACAGCTGGCGAAGGCCAAGCCCATCAGCAATGCTGGTAGCACCTCTAGGATAATGTACCTAAGAAGGCAGAAAAAACCCCTCACGAAATGCAGCCAGAGAAAGGAGTGAGAATATGTGAGAGAAACAACTGTGCAGATCCAAAGATCAGTGAAGAAGGAGGGGGAGGGGGTGCTCCAGGCACTGGAGCAGAGATTCTCCTGCATCACATGTGAAAGACCATGGTGAGGCAGGCTGTCCCCCTGCAGCCCATGGAGGTCCACAGTGGAGCAGATAACCACGTGCAGCCCATGGAGGACCCCATAGCAGAGAAGGTGGATGTGCCCGAAAGAGGCTGTTACCCCATGGAGAGCCCACACCGGAGCAGGCTTCTGCCAGGACCTGTGGCCCTGTGGACAGAGAGGAGCCCACACCGGAGTAGACTTGCTGGCAGGACTTGTGACCCTGTGGGCGACCCATGCTGGAGCAGTCTGCTCCTGAAGGACTGCAAACTGTAACAGGCACCCACGCTGGAGCAGTTTGTAAGGAACTGCAGCCCGTGGGAAGGACCCATGTTGTAGAAGTTGGTAGACTGTCTCCTGTGTGAAGGACCACATGCTGGAGCAGGGGAAGAGCATGAAGAGGAGGGAGTGGTAGAAACAACATGTGATGAATTCCCTGTCCCCCTGAGCTGCTCTGGGGGAGGAGGTTGAGGAAAATCAGGAGTGAAGTCGAGCCTGGGAAGAACAGAGAGGCGGGGGGAAGATGTATTAAGATTTGGTTTTATTTCTCATTATCCTACTCTGATTTAATTGATAATAAATTAAATTAATTTTCCCTAAGTCAAATCCGTTTCTTGTGACAGAATGCTGAGTGATCTCTCCCTGTCCTTATCTGGACCCATGAGGCTTTCATTGTATATTCTCTCTCCTTTGTTCAGCTGAGGAGGAGAGTGATAGTGCTTTGGTGGGCACCTGGCACCTAGTAAGGGTCAACTCACCACATGGCGGCAATATATCCTTATGGAGGTTACATACCCTTGATATTATATGAATCCCAATGTAAGGATTCAAAGATTTCACTTAGAGCACAAGACCCAGACTTCAACAATCACTAGAGAATAAAAAAACTGGAGGATCTTCAGGTGGATTATTTGTGGGAAAATCTACATTGCCAAGGAGGGTGCTGGAGTTTGACGATCATAGACTAAGTCCTGTAGTAAACTAAATGTCCTTTTAGTTTATTCAATGTTTCGCCTGCCTGTATTAATATAATTTGTTTTTCCCCCATCAAGGTTTATGTGGCAGACATCCTTCACTGATGCGTGCTGTGCAGATGTACAGTTTGTATCCGGATGTTTTAAAATAATGTATTTGCCACTGCTGTTGAATCCCACCATACCATTGTCCATATTTTCCTTTAAACTGATCCCAGGATTAAAATTTCCTGCTTTGATGAGGATGTGAAAATCTGTGTTATCAGATTGTCAGTCAGCAGGCTTAGACACATTGGAACATTTCCGCCTGCCCAGTAATCACAGATCTTTGAGCATAGAAAAAACCAGCAGTTTCTTTGCCTTCACCATGGCCACTAAACATGTGATGTCTTCCTGATGCAACTGGCTGGACTTGCAACGCTTTCTGCTGTTGATACTCTAACCTTTCTCACTGCAGTCTCATTTATTACCATTCTAATTAAAGGATAATAAGAATGATTTTTGCCTGTCCCTGAGAAAATCTATACATAGAAATAATGAACTGGCTGGAAATTAATGCTGAAACTCGTCAGCCACAGGAGATATTGCAGATTCAAGAATAATCTGAAACATACAATTTAACAATTATATACAGTTACTACAATATTTCAGATGCTCACATAAAATATATTCTAAGTTTATTAAAACCTAAACTTTTCATACTCCATGTTTTTAATGATTGAATTTAAAGTACCGTTTGATAGAAGAACATTATGCAAATACTGTTGTGCAATGTACATTACAACCTTGTGTCTGTCTAAAGATGACATTGCCACATCTTTCAAAATACAATTCATCATACTGACACTTTACAAGACATTAACAATTCAAAAACTACTCTATAGCTCACCAGTGTAATGGATGCTAGACTGACCGTTTTGCAAGAGCTGTAAAGGCCTATCTTTTTTGTGATGCTAATGTGAAATAGAAAAAAAAGTTGTGCCAGCCATAGCTAATTCAATCAGTCTCCAAAAAAGGTCTTACATACACTGTTAAAATATCACCTAAGGAATGTAAAATTCAATGTGTTTTATAAGTCATAATTTTTCTATTGTATTCTATGTCTCTTCATACATACCATTCCAAATTTCATTTATTTGCATTATTTTTCTCTGATCTTTGATTTACTAATTTTATAACCTGTATGTATTCAGTTATGTCATACTTTATAAATACAGTATATTACACCAAGTTAAAAAAAAAAAACACTGTGGTAATTGCACTAGAAGAAGTAAAATTTTTAGGTGTCTTTGAGTTCGATTTTTATGGAATTGCCTAGAGTGATACTAGTTTAGATTGCACACAAACCTACAGAAAATATTAAATCACATCATAATAGCAATATAAAATGTTATTGCCATGGAGTAAAACACACTTTAAAACCAAACCATTAAATTAAGATGAATAAACAACTGAGTATTGTTAGTCATATTTTATAACCTGTTGAATTAGAGCAATGAAGAGTACAGGAAATATACTTCAATGGATTAGCCTTTCTCTGAGAATCCTAGAGGACAGGTCTGAGTTTCTGTTCTTTCTCCTACAGAGCTCCTGCTTTGTTTCCACAAAGTATTGCTTGCTATGTATAAGAACTACTAAATATTCCATATTGCATTGTCATTAGTATGATACAGCAAAGATAATATAATCCAATACAAAAGTACTTCCTCCTTTTTCCATGATTCTCTTAAATGACTTCTGCATATGATGATCTGTTCCTAGTTGCATCTTAAGCTTCTGCAATTAACGTTCCTCTGTGTGCGCCTGAGAGAATTAATTCCAAATGGCTATTACTTCTCAAAGAGAAAGGAAAAGGAGCTACTTCAAGAGGGAAAGATTTTCAGAATAATGTATTGAAGAGCATTTATATAGTCAAAACATATGACAAATTTTGTGAAGTAAGGTTAGTGGGCTATATGTATATGCAATAATTTTTGCAAATAGATAAACACTCTAAATCTCAGTTTCCATGGAATCAAGCTATTTTTAATCATGAAAGAAAAAACATTCTGGCAAATGTTTGCATACAAGAAATGTAAAATAGTATGAAAGAAAAAGGTAATTTTGAGAAAGAGTAAATCCAACTCTTACAAATGTTTTCATAATGAAGACACACCACCACAGCAATAGCAACAGCTGGTATATATGGGTTAAAGACATCTCAGAGGTGTGAGACTGTTAACCTAGAGAAGATGGGTGCTAATAAAATTTGTTGGGCAACCTTCTTTTAAATTGCCATAGATGTTTCAAAAAATTACCATTTGTATTTCCATAGTTGTTGTCTTCACTAAACAAGATGGTAGACTGAGTATAAAACTTACTGGATGTGTGAAAGCTGAGTCAATGGCACCCCCTATCTGAATTTATTATAAGCTTAAGGAATTTAATAACAGAAGAGGTAAAAATTGACATACAGTTACTGGGCAGAGGTGAAAAGATTTAGAGAATTTGACAGTTGGTCTCCTATGTATATCTCACCAATATATGTAGGCCTCACTGTCACAGATGAGCTTTGGTCTCTGAACTGAAGGGAGGAACAGAGGAACAAGAAATTATGTGGTGCCTGTATTCATCAAGACAGACAGATTGCCTTGTTTAGAAAAACAAATTAAAACTGCATAGGAGGAGTTATTTTCTGTAGTGCTATAGAACAACCTTCAATGTGGTGGGAGGAAAACAAACAAAAATGAAACATTTACCATACTTGATATAACAAGATGTCTTGTCCCAGACCTCTTTACACCACATTATTACAATTAAAGTCATTGTACAAGGCAATTTCAATCACAATACTGAAGGAGAGCCCTCTAGAAGAATGGAAGGACAGGTTTCAGCATTGAATCATACAACAGTTTGGGTTGTAAGGGATCTTCAAAGGCTATCTAGTCCAACCCCCCTGCAGTGAGCAGGGACATCTTCAACAAGATCAGGTTGCTCTGCACCCTATCCAACCTGACATTGAATGTTTCCAGGGATGGGACTTCTACTGGACAACCTCTCTGGACAACCAGTTCCAGTGTTTCACCACTCTCGTTGTAAAAATTTTCTTTCTTATATTTAGTCTAAATCTACCCTCTTGTAGTTTAAAACCATTACCCCTTGTCCTATTGCAAAAGGCCCTCTGTCCTGGGTTTGGCTATGATAGAGTTAATTCTCCCCAGAACGCTGGGAGGGGGATAGCCAACCCAAAGCAGCCAAGCAGGTATTCGATACCACTGACGTCACGCCCAGTACGTAACCAGGGGACTGGCTGGGGGGAGGCACGGGAAGTGAGGCCGGGAAGGGCGTGGGGCGGCTCCGGTTCCCGTTCCGGGTGGTAAGCACTTGTGCTGTGCATCACTCGTTTGTATTCTCTCTTGTTAGCATTTTAGTTGTTATTGTTACTGTTCTCTCTCTGTGCTGTTGCATTAAACTGTCCTTATCTCAACCCATGAGGGCTGCCCCTTTCTCTGCTGATTCTCCTCCCCATCCCAGTGGGGTGTGGAGGGGGGGGTGCAGTGAGTGAGCGGCCACGTGGTTCTTTGTTGCCAGCTGGGCTCAAACCACGACACCCTGTTGTTGTCCTGCCCTCATCTTTCTTATATGTCCCCTTTAAGTACTTAATGGCTGCAACAAGATCTCCCCGGAGCCTTCTCTTCTCCAGGCAGAACAACCCCAACTCTCTCAGCTTTTCCTCGTAGGAGAGGTGTTCTTTCCATCTGACCATTTTTGTAGCCCTCCTCTGGACCTGCTCAAACAGGTCTATGTCTTTACTGTACTTAGGACTCCAGAGCTGAAAGCAGTACTTCAAGTGGAGTCTGACAAGACCGGAGCAGAAGGCAAGAATCACCTCCCTCGACCTGATGGTCATGCTCCTTTTGATGCAGCCCAGGATACGGTTACCCTTCTGGGCTGTAAGCCTACATTGCCAGCTCATGTCCGTCTTTTCATCCACCAGTATTCCCAAGTTCTTCTCTGCAGGGCTGCTCTCAGTCCCTTCTTCTCCCACTCTTTACTGATACTGTGAGCGGCTCCAACTGAGGTGCAGGACCTTGCATTTGGCCTTCTTGCTTCATTAGGTTTGTACGGGCCCACTTGCTGAACTTCTCCAGGTCCCTCTGGATGACATCCCATCCATCAAATATTGTTGTAATTCGCACAGCTCTTCATAAAATGAAAAATTTCCAAACATATTTTGGCACATTGCTTACCTGGCTGATTTCCATGGGTCACACAGTATTAATATAATGGCTTTTGAAACTTCCAAGTAAAAGATCTTGCTTAGGTAAAATAGAAGTTATTAAACCATTTCTTTTTTTTTTTTTTACAAATGTATCACCAGCAGTTTCTCTGAGTTCCATCTAGTTGTTTCCCTTCTCTAAAAAATAATATACACTAATATCTTTAATTAAAAAGTATTGAAACTCTTGCGCTTTACCCATACTCAATGTCAAGGCGTTCTTTGCCTTGTAAATACTGAGCAAATTATGTTATAAGACCATGCTTGAGTTATGCATTTAATTTGTTTTATGTGTTCAAAGAATGCCCTTATTGATCTTTAGGTCAAAAATACACAGCTGCATTTATTGCTATTTCTGATATTTTCCTACTTATTTTCTTCAAAGGAAAGAAATATATTAAAAATGTATGACTTAATTGTTCAAGGCAATGATGACATCTGCTAAGAGGCAGGTTGCAGTGTCTCAGTATTTTAGAATTCCTGAACAATCTCTTAATTTCAAGTTTTTATTTCTTATGCTAACTAAAGATCACCCAATACTAAATAAATTATATGTGGACCTAACTGCTAATGCGTTTAAGCAGTTTCAAAATCTATTTTCAGAACATTGATCATTGATAATAGGGCATTTCAGAAACTTAAACAAAAAGCCTCCCCCACCACAAAAACCCCTCCAAAGTAGCCACGAAGCAAGAGAACTCCCCATTATTTGCACTAGTCTAGTGCACAAAACTAATGAAGTAACTGAACACTAAAAGCTGATAAAAGCATTTCAAGTGGTTTATTTGGTGTAGACTCTAAGAATTACCTTTCACAGAATCATAGAATCAGAGTTCAGTTGAATTTGAATTAGGTTCTTTTTTGTTTATTTCATTATTTTGAAATTGTATCAGTAAAGAAAAATTATTCCAGTTTACAGTGCTTTTATACCAAAACAGGACTTCACACTTGGATGTTGTATAAAGTATTAGACTCAATCACAATTACGGAAATAGGGACTAATTCCATTACTTAGAAACTTGTCCAGAAATGTTTCATTTATTTGGACAACTGTAACGCTACAAAGAATTCACAGAATACTTTTGGTAACTTGTTCTTGGTAACTATGATATATCATCCACACAGTTGTATTAGATAAAAAATCAATCTCTCCCCTGATTAATTTAATACAATGAACTGCTTCTCTAGTCTGATATTCTAGTCTACATCCATTTGTTTTCTCTATTGTTAACACTTCTTCCCAGCTATATTATAAATAAGAATTAATACAAGCATACAGAAAAAGAAAATATGAAATAATTTGTACATGCTGCCAGTCAAAATTTGTTATTTAATGTAATTTTTTTTCTATTCCAGCCATCAGTTACCAAGCCTGAAGACAATGCATAGACAAGATTCTGGAGAAGAATATGGTACAGACAGTAGAATGTGGAAGCATCATTGCTTCTAAGTTCCCTGGACATTGCCGTATTGCTGTGATTCTTTAACTTGACTGTCTCTGAAACAGTCCAAGATACCAGCTGCAAAATAAGTTTTGAAGAAAATTGAACATTACGGCTTAGATGATAACTTCATAATTGCTAGCTACTTCAATTTCTCTAGATAGTTTTCTTGGAATCAATTTCATTTGTTCTGAGGGGCTACAGAGCAACTATTATCGAACTGGAAGATCAGGAGGAAAATGTGAGATCAGAGATGAGAATGTATGTTTAAGATGTGAAAGGCTCATATTTTCTATGATAGAAAAGAAAACTGAAGCCAAGTTCTCCCCCATACTAGATAACTAAGATTTAAGAAAGATTACAAAGGCTCTATCAGCAATGGATGTAGCTCTAGCTGTTCTTCTATTTTTCATTTCCTACAGTTTTATTTTGGGGTTTCTACTGCACCTACAGGAAGACAGAGGAAATGTAAGAGAACAAGAGAGGTTTATTTTACTCTTCACTCTTTTGTTTTACTAAAGCAATTTTTTTTTCCTTTTTTTCCCAGGTAAACTTAGCAGAAGAATGAAAAACAACTTAAAAATGTTAAAAGTTCAACAAAATTTAAATGCTGAAACACACCTCTCATATTCTTCAAACACAAATCAATATCACTCTTACATACATTGAAAATACAATCTTATCATATGAGTGCATGCAGGTACTTTCACCCTAAGAATCAAATATCTGCAGTATCACACCTCCATCTATAAACTCTATAAAACTGTTAAATTTGGTTCCTCATTTTGAAACATCTTTACAATGAATAAGTTATTTACTAAGAAAATGTGTTCTTGGGATACATAAAATATATTGCTAGTGCACTTAAAAAATTATATGCCCCATGTCCTATGCCTTTCACTAGAAAAAATTTCCATTCTAAATTTCCTTTCCCAAAAATAGAGGTGTAAATTATGTACCGTGACCATGAAATATCTTTACAGGGGCTATCAGCAGAGGGAGACCTTTTCACATATAAACAACAATAAAGAGTTCTATTTCAAGAAATAACTACAATATCAAGTGATAAAGTGGATAACAGTTACTGGTGTTTCCTGGGAACATAATATGTGTTGAGAGACCAATTAGTTTACCGTGACAAAGAAAATCCTCTATCACTGGCTTTAGTATAATAACCACCATGATTTTGAAGATGCCTTCCTATACCATATGTCCTGGTTTGGGCCAGGACAGAACCAATTTTCTTTTAGTAACTTTGCTTTTTAGTTAAGTCTCTTCTCAGAAGCCGCACTCTCTGAAATTAACTGCATGTTTTTCCAGACAGTAGCTGCTTCTAGAAGTGGTAAGGCTCAGTGTTTATAGTTAGTGCTGGAACATCAGTGGGAATAGTATGCAGAAAGGCCCTTGCTTATAGTTATCCCTATGGAGACCAAGGTGGATGCTTGCTTCTGCTAACTTTCTTGTGCGCCAGAAATGAAAAAGTAGAGAAGTGGTCACACCTGTGACCCTGCAGTGGGGAGGAGTGGGTAGAACAGGTGACCCAAAACTGACGAAAGGGAGTATTCCATCCCATACGCGTCATACTCAGTATAAAGCTGAGGGATCACGAGGGTCTTGCTCTCTTCTTCTATGGCCAGCATCCAAGAAGGACTCTGTCCAATTCTTCTGCCTTCAATCCTGATCCGTGAATTCCTGAATCCAGGTCCTCCCTGCTGCTGCTGAGTACAGTCCGGGACTTTCCCAGGGCGTTGCCTGCAGAGTCCGGGTGATGTATTAGTCATCAGTGGGGGGGAGCTCAATATCGGTTTTGTACATATTTGTATATTTGTATATATTTCATTATTATTATACTACATTATTATTGTAGTTAGATTAAAGCTGTTTTAACTTTTCCAACCCATAAGTCCCTTTCCCTTTTCTCTTCCCCCCCCACTTCGGGGAGGGAGTGGGTTAACAAAGAGTGTCTGTCGTTCGTTCAATAGCCAGCCCAGCTTTAAACCATGACACCATATTTTAACCTCATCTTGGTCAGTATACTAGAAAGACATCAAAATACCAGACAAAAAAAATAATTGAAGAAAAATGGCTGGATCTGACATATTTAGGACATAAATATAATCATCACTGGAAAACTGCCCTAAAGTATTTGGAAATTGAATACATTATTTGGCAAGAACCACCAAATTTTTTTTTTTTTTTGTAATCTTCTTCAATCAGTTAAAGTATTCTACATTTCCTGGTTTGTAATATAATTTTCATTTTCAGGAGTAGTTTTAAAGAAAGCTTGTGGGATAGAGTAGAAAAAAATAAATTTGGTATAAAGTAGTACTTATTATAACTAACAAGATCTGCTTATTGTGCTTAATTTAATACAATCATCTGTCCTCCCATAAATGCACTCATTGACCATCAGTTTGTCGCTGATAATTTATCTATGGGGCAATGACTGTGACAAACTTGCAGTTTTCTATCTGAAGACATGACAATTTGATGGCTAGTTCTTCATCATCTTTCTAGGTTCTCCAACTAAAGCAATTCTATTCCAAAATGTGTCATGCCTTTTAACCATGAGAGCCCATGATGAAAATGTTTCAATCTTCTAGTACTCCAAAAGGAAAAGGCGACGTAAAATTATTTATTTATTTAGTAGCTGTGTTAAGGGTTTTATAAGCCTTATGATGAAACTCCCTCTCCAACATTTGGAAGTTTTAATCATCAATTTGACCCTTCACGCACAAAAGATAAGACTTTCTCAATACTTATTACCAGACCGTATTTGAATTGAATCAGAACACTCATAGTCAAAAAAGACAAAATCAATAAAAAAAGTAAAAGAATCCATATATAAACTATGAATAAGAGTGTGACTCATCATCCTAATATAACATTGATGATTGAGGTATAAAAAGCATAAAGATACAAAAAGATATAAAGGTGGAAATAACTGTGAATCTCTTCCTGGTGCCAGTGAAGCATTAGTATTCAGCTTAATTTAAAGGTGTGCTATCAGAAAAAGTAATTTATCTAAAACTAACTTATATTTCAACTGCAGTCAGAGAAATAGGCACCTTCAGAGATGATTCAGCTCATTGAGACAGCGCTGGAGATGTTTGGCTGGAATCACTGTATGTGTAAATGGCTGTTTCTGTCTACTAACCAGAGGAAGTTAGAATGAGCAATTCAGACTAGAAAATCAGCTATTAGATACTGGTTTTCTCTCTGAGGTCACAGGTCAAGATGCCACAGGCACAAGTTGCCAAAAGGAAAATTATGATTAGATATAAGGAAAAAACTTCTTTGCACTGTGAACAGTTAAGTGTGAAACAGCTTGTCCAGGGATGCACTGAAATTTCATCCTTAAGATATTCAAAGCTCAGCCCAAAATAGCAAAAGAAAATCCAACTCTAGCTTTGAATTTAGCCCTACTCAAGCAGGAGGATGACCTAATGATTTCCTGAATACAATGGCTATATGTGTCTGCCAGCCATAGTGTTTTTAGGGTTCTAGATCTAAAGTACCAAGATAAATTCTATCTTAGAAAGATTTATGTTCCAAATTTAAAGATAATGTCTATTTCAGAAAACCAAATTTTAATTAAATGACAGCTAACCTAAAAACACCCCCTTAAAACTCATGTAGTTGTCAGACAGACTTGCAAGATTAAGACTGGCCTAACAGTTACAATGATTTAGGAATGCTGCTTATGGGAACAGCAAAAATTAGAAGCACAAAGGTGGGTTCAGAGTAACATGCAAGCACCATGAAAACATCACATGCTCAAAAGGGACAAAATGCTCGTTAAGATTTTGTGAACTTCAAAAGATATTTTATAATGTTGGAAAATTTTAAACCCATGTTCGGGTTTGATCATATACTAGATTCTACTTAAATGTGTTTTCTCGTGCCTACATCAAATCATAGCAATGTACCAGTGCACATGAAGCATACTTTGACATTGACATCATCTGCATTTGTTATACAGCAAAGTGCTTTGTAGCATCTTGCTGTTCTGAAATTTATTTTTAAAAGGTTCCAACAATGTCACATGTGCTGGAGGAAGACAGACAGACCGTGAGATATGTAGGTATAGGATGCAAAATGTATACTTTATTAAACATACATTGTAAAACTTAGAACCTTAACATCTACCTTAATTGTTTGTTGATTATCTGATGTATAATCATATCATTCTTGAATTTGCCAGCATTTACTACTTACCAAGTTCTAAGCAGCTCCTAAGGATTACACTTTTTTTTTCAATATCTTCACAAAAGTGTTTACAAGCATGGAAACTTTGATTTGTCACATTTTTTTAAGTGAACAATGAAACTAACTAAACTAGCTTCCTAGAGATTTGTGTTGATTTTGCCACAGTAGTGCATCACCTATACCTATGACACCTCTGCTTTGTGACATCTTCAGTTTACCATTTTATCCCTGATCTACCTTATGACTGTTTCTGGTTCCTTCTACGCCCTTTTCCCCTCCTATACCCAGCGCAGGAGTGAACAGGAATCACCAAGATCTCAGCCAACCCAGGTCATCCTACAATGGGAGAATTAAGGAAGAAAAGATAACTCTCAAGCTGATGTAGCTTTTCTCTCAGTATAGCATATACTTTTCTTCCTACCCTTCTGCCAATTTTATAAAATCAGAACCATATACCGTTTTTGAGCTCTGTATTTCTGTGTCAAATTTGGTTTAAATTGGCCAGTAGGTAAAAGGTTACTAGGGAAAGGGAATGACAGATGGAACAAGTGATTGCATAAACCTTTCTTAATGAAACTGGGCTAAAATGAGAAGAAAAGATAAAAATCATAATTTTTCAGGATGTTCAAAATAATATCTTCAGCATTCAAGCTCCTAGATACTTTGTAAAATGTCTTTCTAAATAATCTTTAAATAAATAATACCACCCTTCAAATCATGAGACAGTCCCAGGCAACTGAATTCAACTTTATTAATTTCTGCTGTCTGAGAAAGTTAAGCATGGCTTGTCTGTGATTATTCTGAGAATAGAGTCCTTTTAAATCAATCCTTTTAAATTAAGAAACATGAGAAACATGAAAACAAATATTACCTATAAAATATTTCTAATACATATGGAATTGCTTTTGAATGACAATTTGGTTTTTGAGGGTTAAAATTCAGTGGTTTTTTCCTGCAAAGATTTAAGTTCTGAAATTGAAGAAAAATGAAAATATGTAAAATTAGATAATGAGCTGAATTCAAACCTGATAATAAACTGAATTAGAACTATATAAAAGCTGAATTTGGATGAAAGTAATAACTTTCTAATATAAAAATTCCCAGTAAAATTTTCAAGTTGTCATAAATGTAAGTCCTCACTGGGACAGATCATGTTCTTTTTGGGAATCAGGCAATTTTCACTCTCCATACACTCCAAACACCATCTTACTCCATTGCTTGTAGGGGAAGTCAGTATTTGAATTGAAGTGCTTCTGTAAATTTGTGAAGTTATATCTACTAACCAAGGATGGATTGTCCTAAACTCTGAAGCTGATAATAATTTTATGCAACAGCTACTCCCATATAGGACTAACATGAAACTAGATACCAGAGATAATGTTTAATACATTGATTACTCTTCCACAAAGACAATTGCACTACCCCAAAAATAGGGCTGGTATCTCTGAAAACAACTCCAGCAATTAAGAGATCATTGAATGCTCTATTTCCTTTGACTAGAATGATGTTTAAGAAAAAGTTTTATGTTACTTATCTACTGTTTTTATAAATTGAATGTGAAAATGACCTTGACAGAGGAGAAAAATCTTCCTGGCTAATTGCTGCACCTACATTTTCAGGTCATGCTCTAGAGAATATAGACACTTCTCATTTTGTAACACTTAAGTTCTTTTCAATCATGTTTAGCTAAAATACTGCCATAACTTCAAAGAGAAAGAAAATCATATGTTAATTTATTCTATCACAGACATACCGGACACAGGTTTCAGACTCTAGAGGCTCTTGCTTGAGATGAAGCTGTCAAAACATTGGTAAAGTTTCTCCACCCCTAAAGGAATGATGATGTCTCTGATAAAATCAAAACGTATTTGTACTTTATAAACTTTGCTAAGGAATCAGACAAGCTTAGTGTTTTTTCATTTCCACCTTGTCATACTCTGTGAAGAGGTATGCAATTATTTATTTGAATATTTATTAGGTCCTAAAATAATTGAAGGGAAGTCCAAATTGGATATTGAAAAAAAATCTGGCTTTGAAAAGTTAGAAATAGCAAAGCAGGTCTGCCAACCACTGTCTCTAAGTTCTTTAAAAACACACTATAAAAGTCAACAGTGGTTGCTTTTCATCTAAGACGTGCTTTTTCAAGTAGCTAACTGACTCTGAATGTCTAGCCACAGAACTAATTCAATACCTGAAATATTTTTTGGGTTTTCTTTGATTCAGAAACCCTGGCAAGCAGCATAACTGTGCAATAACAATCCCCAAAGAGAAAAAAAGAAACAAAACCAAATCAAATTAAACCAAACTAAAAAAAACACAACCCCAACACAAACCCAGACAAAACCAAACCAAAAAAACAACAGCAAAAACAAAAACCAGAAAAAAACAACAAACTCCAGCTTTTTGTAGGAAGAAGTTGGTGAGTTTAAGTTTCACTTGGTCATGCAGCCCATGATTCAATGGTCATGCATCTGACAGTAAATTGTATGGACTCTATATTTTGCACAACCAGCTAGTGGTTTAGTATTTGCACTCATCACACAACCACTCTCACTTGTTTTGAAAATAGATTTTTAAGCTGAAAATATGGTGGTTTTGCTGGTACCTTTCTCAGACTGTAAAATCTTGTTAATATTACTCATATTAGTATACATGTAAAAAGTGTAATAATGCAAAAATGCAAACAACCTTTTTCTACTATTTTTTTCCTGCTGATTATGATTTGCTTAATTTTCTACTTTGTTGTTCCTAAACCAGGTGTTAATATTTCCTATAACTACAAATACTGTGTCCTTCATCTTTTCCAATACACTAGAGAAAACCGAGACTCTATAACCAAACATAAATATATAAGTATATGAAAAAAGTTTGTAAAATAGTCTTGTTAGGCACTTGTCATAAAAATGCTAATTTAAAATAAATGGTGAAGTTAGGATTAAATGAAGTTACCTAAAGCATGAATTATGCAGATTTGTCAAGGTTACCAAAAAGTTGAGAATTTCACAGGAATCACTCTGAATTAAAAATAGTATACTCTTGACTTCAGCTGCTGTCCAGGGAAATAATATTATTGATCTGAGTGATTCTGACTGTAAATTATAGGTTTCCCAAGTAGGGTCTCTGAACTGAAGTTATTGACTTGTGTAATGTATCTTGAAGATTATTCAAAAACCTTAAAGCTAGTATATATGTTTTATTCCTGCTGTTGCTCTACTGGAAATATCAAGGATATAAAAAAACAATCTTCTGTGATGGCATTCAAAGCCCATCTAATGTTTTCACTAAAAATCCATGCATGTAAATATGAAGAATTAAAAAAGCTAACAAAATAAAACATTAGGCTGCACATTCTGTCACAGACACAGTGCTTTACAAGGATGGAAATTTTGAAGACTTCATAAAATACAGTTGTTGTGAATACATAGAATACTTAACATGCTACAAGTATTGTTGTGTTCCGGGACAATACAGTGTTATTTTCTCATGAAATTAATTCCCCAAATCACAGTTATTGGAGATCAGTAGTATAAACTGTAGTTTTTTGAAAAATCATTTCCAGTTATGCATGGAAATAAGAGGGGTTTATATGTACATTTAGAGTGGTAGGACAGTGTGTGCTATTTGGTTTGTTCTCAAGAAGTCTAATAAAGCAAAGACACACTCTTATAGAAAAGTGTCCTTACAATAGCAAATGAAGACAGAAATGAAACAGTTGAGACTGGGCAAATTAGGGACTTACATGTAAGATAGAATACAGACAGACGCTACTGTATTTTCAGGTTGAGAACATTTATTGCTTTTATCATAGAATCATGGAATCACAGAATCATAGAATGGTAGGGGTTGGAAGGGACCTCTACAGATCATCTACTCCAACCCCCCTGCTAAAGCAGGTTAGCCTAGAGCACGTTGCACAGGAATGCATCCAGGTGGGTTTTGAATATCTCCAGA
>VZSC01007896.1:44056-58789 GCA_013398225.1 Steatornis caripensis
ATTATAGAATAAGGCAGATTTTAATATTATATGAAATTAACATATTAGAATTTGATCTTACATAGCATTATCAATTCTCAGTCTATTCCATGAAAGGAAAGGAATATCTCTATTACACTGTAAACTCACCTGCCCCTCTTCCATCCTTTCCTTTAACCTAGCTGATACATATGATTTGTTCCTTCTACAATATTTTAGTTGTGCTCTAAAAGAGTTTTTCTAAATATTTACTTTTTATTCAATTTCATTAAGTGCCGAGGTGTGATTGCAATTGAAAACAGAGTACAAATGGTCTTTTTCCCTGTATTTGCAGTATATTTGGTATATTTACTGATGAAATAACAAATACAGAATTGTTAGCTTCAATGAGATTTTAACTTAGATTTCAGGTTTTGATACACGGTTGATCCAGTGATAACTCTTTAATGAAGGACACAGAGTACTGATTTTGTCATTTTGTGAAGCGTTACCTTGCTCTACAAAAAGTGTGATAGAAATTTAGTAGTTTTTCGATCAAGACACCGATTTTTACTAAGAAGTGAAGAATTATCCCATGCAGTCTGTTCTATACCTACATTACTTCTACATTATAAAGATTTCAGAATATTTCCAATGTATTTTTCATTTTTTAAATGTATATTATAATGACTTTTCTAATTAAAAAATATTCACAAGAGTCCTGTTTTTGTGGCACAAGTAAATTTTCTTTCTAGTTATTTTGAGACATACTAATTAGACACAGTTCAACCTGCATGATATAATATTATGGGTGACATTCAGAGAACGTCAGCTGGGACAGCTAAATTTTCACATAGAAGATGAAGAAATATGGCAAGGAAGAGTGCTAATGAATTTTAGTGGAAAGACAGATATGCAATCATAGACAGGATAGGTTCTACTGTAAAAGAAGACTATTAAGGGGTTTTTTTCAACAGCAACAAAATCACAAATATTTGGTATGCTAGATAAATTACACAATAACCATTTTATCACAGTTTTTTAGCCTGCACCAGAACTGAATTCCCAGCAAATTAAAGTGTAAAATTACTTATAACATTCTTTGAACCATCCAGTGACATAGATTTTTATAAGCCAGACCATTAGAGGGAATATAGTTTTAGCAGTGTAGAGCAATATTACATTACCAATGTTCTTTAAATATTTATAAAAGTACTTTGAAATTGGAACGGATTATGAGCCCGAGAATTTAAAATTACTTGTCTTTATATTATTAGAAGTAAGTCTATTTGCAGACAGTTAGGTACTCTGAACTTCAAAGAAAAATCTATCAAGGAAAAACATTAAATTTGCAGTCCTTGCTATGATTGACACTTTTAAAATGCACTCTATGACTGCTTAATCAAAAAATTCCGTGTTGATGTATACATAACAATAATTGAATCCTCTAATGCAGAGACAATGACAACAGCAACAGAAAGGCAATCCATCTTCCAAATACCAGAATTACAATGTATGTAAATGCCTGAGATTGAAATTTATCAGTGACTACACTTTATCTCTCATTCATGTATAAATAAATGCAGAGAACAAATAACTGGGAAAACTATTAGAGTAGGTATGAAAAAATAGCTTGTAGCTAGTTTACAACAGAAAACACATACCAGTATGTTTTTTGTAAGCTTAAAATCACTCAAGTTCAATGAATGGAAAATGAGACATGCAACATTCTGTCTTATAAATTTCAATTTTTTTCATGTACTGGGTAATATTATGTTTTATAAACTCTGGAATTCATAATCCTAGCTTTTAGTATTCATAACTATTTAGAAATCTAGATCTATAAATTAGAGTACATTGATCCGTCACCACATGGCTCCCTCTAGATGTACATTGCTTGCCTTGTTGGCAGCCCTACACCATTGCCTCTGGCGTTCCATTGAGAGCTTTCATAAGCTGCAGGGAAAATTCTCTCCTTAATCTAAAACTGATTACAAAATAAAGATGATATAAAACCAGCCAAATTATTTTTGACAAGAATCACAGAGAGAGATTTAATGGTCTTTAGACCTACAGCAGAAGTGCAGTGCTCCTAGCATCACAGGAATTTGTGGCAGCTTTCTCTCACATATCATCCTTTATCTTAGCTTTCTGACTTCCTCTACTTTTCACTTTGCTAATGAAGACTGTGTGTATTTTTAAGGCAGGATTTTTTTCTGTGACATTTGTAATGTGCTCATTAAAGTAAGATCTTTCAAAATATTAAAACGTTTTGAAAAGCTTTGATTTTGAAATCTCCATAGTCTGTCTCCCTTCATAAATAGTATGAAAATAGTTGAAAAAGAAATTGTCAGAGTTTCTTTCCATGCCATATGGAGTGAGTCTCTATTAGTGTTTTATTTCGTACCAGGAGCGTGCTTTTGAAGTGGTCATGCCCACTTACTGCATTTCAGTTCAAACGTCAGATGTGAACATAAAGACTGGAATTTGGGGAGTGGGGTGGAGTGACGATGCAGAATTGGGTGATATGTTCTAAGAGCACTGCTAGTGACCGCCAACCTCTTATTTAGTCTAGTGGAGGAAATAAAATACAGTATGAAGTAAAACCACCCAACATGTTTTTAGTGATGACCTCAGCTCCTTTTTCTTCTGAAAAGCCATTTCTTTGGCTCCTCTTAGACTGAATTGTAATTCAAAAACTCTCTTTATTGAAGACATGTTGCTGAACCACTTATAATGAAAGCAATATTTTTCTTCATTTAAAAATACCCTTTCCAGTTATGTTTTATATGATATATTGGAATATATAGCAAGGTATTAATTTACACCTTACTGTTTTAAGAACAGTAGAGAAGAAAGTTCTCAGCTCACTTATTGGATAGTTTCAAGATGGGGAATAAAGTATCAAAGTATGTCAAACAGTGTAGATACAATTTTCGATTTTGCTTTCTCTAAAATCCAAAACACACACTCAAAAAATTTAAAACAAGATGAGCATATGAGCAAAAAAACAATCAGGGTTTAATTTCTTCAGTAGTGTATACTTTGCACTGGCAGATAGTCAGCAGAGGGAAAGGAAGTTAATTAACAAGAATTGTTCCCAGAGCTCTGCTGATATAATTAATAATGTAGGTATACACAGACACAAATGATTAAGAGGATTTTACCTTATATAAAAAATGAGGGGTAGAACCCTTTTGTAAAGAAGTTTTGACAGACAGTATGCTACTCCATGAAGGAACCTGTTAAAATTTTTGCGCTTGGGGAAAACTTATAATGCTATACACAGAATTTGGAAAATTAATTGGACACAGTTCAAAGAATGACACTTATTTTAATGTGACAGTTTTAAACATTAGGTAGTAACCCCTTGTAGCAGGCAACTTATAGAATAGTCATTTATTACAGAATCACAGAATCACAGAATAGTAGGTGTTGGAAGGGACCTCTGGAGATCATCTAATCCAACCCCCCTGCTAAAGCAGGTTTGCCTAGAGCAGGTTGTACCTCCCCAGGCACAGGACCCTACACTTGCCCTTGTTGAACTTCATCAAGTTTCTCTCCGCCGAACTCTCCAGTCTGTCCATGTCACGCTGAATGGCAGCAGAGCCTTCTGGTTAGTCAGCCACTCCCCCCAGCTTTGTATCATCAGCAAACTAGCTGAGGGGTACATTCTGTCCTTTCATCAAGGTCTTTGATGAATACGTTGAACAGGGCTGGACCCAGCACCGACCCCTGGAGAACACTGCTGGTCACAGGCTTCCAACTATATTCTGCGCCACTGATTACAACCCGCTGAGCTCTGCCATTCAGCCAGTTCTCGATCCACCTCACTGTCCACTCATCTAGCCCACACTTCCTCAGCTTGCCCATGAGGATTCTTGGATATTCTTGGATAGTTATTGATGTATGTCCTCACATAGAATTCAACTGCCTCTCATCATTTAAGGACTGTATTAGGTAAAGATGGGTGAGCTATTTCAGCTGGAATCCAGAGGTTTCTTTCCCTTTGAGTAACTTCTTATTCCCTGTAAAAAATCTGAAACACTGGGTCACTCAAGATATTTCTTATGATGGACTTTTTGGCATCACTAGAGATATACCACTGCTTCCAAATGTTGAATTTCTGAAGACTGACATATAGCCATCAACTGCACTAAGTCTTCTACTGGTTCACAATGTTGTTATCAGTTTAAAAAATAAACTCAAAACCTCTTTGCCACATTTGGTTTTTTTCGCTTTTCTAACAGCTACTTCAGAAGTATTCCTTCTTTTCCTTAAATAGCACAAAATGTTTTAAATGAACAGTCTTCCGTAAGTGAGCTTGCTGATCTCCAGTGACCCACAGCATAAACAGCCCTGATTCCAAATAAACTTTTCAAACAACAGTAGGAAAACTGCATATGTGTGTATACGAACACACTGCAGCCAAGACTGGGTAGCTCATGTAGTACTAATATTCGTAAAAAGATAAAACACTAGAGGGATCCTCCATAACAAAACTGAGATACAGCCTCAACCATCTGAGCATGTGCTCAATCCAAAATACATAATGAGTTGCCTCTTGCAAAATGCAAGCAATGCTTGAAAATGTAGAGGGTTTTTGTTGGTTTTGAACATCATAATTGGCAGCATATGAAGTANACAGGGCTGGACCCAGCACCGACCCCTGGAGAACACTGCTGGTCACAGGCTTCCAACTATATTCTGCGCCACTGATTACAACCCGCTGAGCTCTGCCATTCAGCCAGTTCTCGATCCACCTCACTGTCCACTCATCTAGCCCACACTTCCTCAGCTTGCCCATGAGGATTCTTGGATATTCTTGGATAGTTATTGATGTATGTCCTCACATAGAATTCAACTGCCTCTCATCATTTAAGGACTGTATTAGGTAAAGATGGGTGAGCTATTTCAGCTGGAATCCAGAGGTTTCTTTCCCTTTGAGTAACTTCTTATTCCCTGTAAAAAATCTGAAACACTGGGTCACTCAAGATATTTCTTATGATGGACTTTTTGGCATCACTAGAGATATACCACTGCTTCCAAATGTTGAATTTCTGAAGACTGACATATAGCCATCAACTGCACTAAGTCTTCTACTGGTTCACAATGTTGTTATCAGTTTAAAAAATAAACTCAAAACCTCTTTGCCACATTTGGTTTTTTTCGCTTTTCTAACAGCTACTTCAGAAGTATTCCTTCTTTTCCTTAAATAGCACAAAATGTTTTAAATGAACAGTCTTCCGTAAGTGAGCTTGCTGATCTCCAGTGACCCACAGCATAAACAGCCCTGATTCCAAATAAACTTTTCAAACAACAGTAGGAAAACTGCATATGTGTGTATACGAACACACTGCAGCCAAGACTGGGTAGCTCATGTAGTACTAATATTCGTAAAAAGATAAAACACTAGAGGGATCCTCCATAACAAAACTGAGATACAGCCTCAACCATCTGAGCATGTGCTCAATCCAAAATACATAATGAGTTGCCTCTTGCAAAATGCAAGCAATGCTTGAAAATGTAGAGGGTTTTTGTTGGTTTTGAACATCATAATTGGCAGCATATGAAGTATGTCTAATATTTCAAATTGTTTTAAATTTCAGCAACAACAATATAAAATGTGTAATATTTGCAGGTAACTGTCCATGAAGGTTGAATTAGTGAATAGGTATAGAATGTGCCCCCAGAAAGGGACAAACTGTGATATATTTGCTAACATCATACCAAAGATATGTAGCTTGAAATAATGAGGTAAAAGAAAAGGCAGTTATATGGGAAATTAATATATAATAAGTGACATGAGAACAATCTCTTCAGGAGAGTCAGGTTGTTAAGGTAACAGGGGTGACCTTGTCGAGTAACAGATGGATGAGAGGCTATACCTGTAGTTATAGTAGGAGGAAGACATGGAACTGCTGAGGCTCCAGCCTGCTCAGTTTTGGAGACTATTTGTTGTCCAAAAGGAGTAATAACTGTTCAGAAGAGAGAAAACTAGAGGAAGATATCAGGGAAGGAGAAATATAATGGTTCCTTGTCAGCCGGAAACTGAAACTGAAACCAGGTCAGTCAGAGATGGATGTGAGGAATTTTTATGTCAGAAATCTTGAAAGAAACTGTAAATTTTATCCTTTTTATCCAGCTTATATAGAAGCTGGCTCCATTGATTTATTTCTAAAATTATTTCACATAGCCTGCACAAATGAGGAAGTATCAGATAAAAATTAAAGCCAAGCATTTTTAATAGAGATCATGACATTATAAATACTGAAAGAAAAGGAATTTTAAAAGTACAAAAGAAAATCTAAATTCTTAGTTTTCAAGCTATTTAATTGATTCCTCAGTATTACAGAAAGAAAAGTGAATAATATGTTACGTAAAGGAAGTACGTAATAGGAGCAATGTGTGAAATAGAAAATAGAGTTTTGTCTCTGATCTGTGACAAGGAAATTCATATTCATGTACCAAAGCTAAAAATTTCTATGTTATTGAAGTAATGTAGTACTCAAGTCACTGAACAGGTGCTCAAGGTGTATCAGAAGATATCAGAGATGAAAGGTTAACTTTTTTTGTAGGAGATTAAGGATGATTGTATCAAATAAAAAACATCTAGAAAGTATTTCTGTAAGTATATTTCCATCAGGAGACAGGTGTGTGGGGTCTGTGTGAGGGTCTTTTGTTGCGGGGGAAGAGCTACATGGGTAGCCTCTATAAGAAGCTGCTCAAAGCTCCTCTGCCTCCAAGTTGAACCCTCCTTGGGTTGAGGCTGAGCCCATCAGGGACGATAGATGCACTTCTGTGGTAACGTATTTAAGAAGGGGACAAAGAAACTACTAAGGAGACCTGCAGCAGAGAGAGGAGCGGGATGTGAGAGAAAAAACCTATGCAGATACCAAGGTCACTGGAGAAGAAGGGAAAGGAGGTGTGCAGGAGCAGAGATTCCCCTGTAGCACATGAAAGAGCACAATGGACCAGATATTGTCCTGCAGTCCATGGAGGACCCCATGCCAGGAGAGGTGGCTGCACCTTAAGAAGGCTGCAACTCTGTGGGCAGCCCATGCTGGGGTGGACCATTCCTGAGGGACTGCACTGCACCAGAAGGACTCACGTTGGAGGGGTTTGTGAGGGACTGTCTGCCATGGGAGGAACCCCACACTGGAGTAAGGGAAGCATGTGAGGAGACCACCCCGCCTGAGGAGGAAGCAGTGGTAGAGACAATCTCTGCTGAACTGACTGCACCCCCCCATTCCCTGTCCCCCTGTGCTTCTGAGGGGGGAGGAGGGAGAGACATCAGGAGTGAAGTGACCCAAGCCTGGGAAGGAGGGAGGGGTTGGGGAAGGGTTTTTTTAAGATTTGGTTTCACATGTTATTATTCTACTCTGTTTTGATTAGTGACAAATTAAATGGATTTTTTTTTCCCCAAGTTGGATCTGTTTTCTGCCCGTGACCATAGTTGCTGAGTGAATCCTCCCTGTCCTTGTATCCACCCACTATCTTCTCATTATGTTTTCTCCTCCTCATCCCAGCAGGGCAGAGGAGTGAGCAAGTGGCCATGGGTTACTTTGTTGCTGGCTGGGTCTAAACTGCAACACGAGGAGAGAAAATACCTTGACTACAAGTAATAGTAATGAAAAATCAAACCACAATAAAGAGAAAGCTACAGGTATAAGTCATGTTACTACCATAGCCATTGAAACATAAGAATCACCTTGAGCTAGCTTTGCCACACAGAGGAAGTTCACTCTATGAGTTTACATGTGCCTTGTAGCTCGTCATTGCTTTTACATTAAGTAGGTACTGCCTTTTGGAATATCTGTTTCCTCCTTTTAAGCACTACAGCAGCATCCTCATGACAGATTTGAAACAATGCTCCAGTCTCTAATAACGACCTGAAAAGTCTGAAATAAGGACCATAATAATGACTGTTGCATAGGAGAACTAATGGATAAGTTGCTCATGATGACAGATATGTCAGGGTCTGAGCGAGTTCTTGCTGAAAGGATTTAGAAATAAGACATTGTAAGGAAAATATCAAACAAAAACCAACTGAGAATCAGGAAGAAACTATGCCTTAAATTAGGTTAGTCTGGTGTAATTTGAGGCAATGAAAATACTTCTGAGAAAATCAATTTCTCAAATGTATGACAGGCAGAATGAGGTCCTAGTTTGCAAATAGTATAGAAAGTGATAACTGTGCTAGCATTGCCTTGCTGGTCATATGCAGTATACATAAACAACATGACGATAAAGAGGTTCAAACTCAAGGTAGTTACACCCAAAGGGGAAGAGGAATCAGACCTTGGTGGTGTAAATGCATGTACCAAAGGGAATAATAGCAATAATAATTGATACATAATACAGACATTATATAATAAGATTTATAAACATCCCAAAATATATGAACTGAAGAGACACTCTAGCTCAAAAACTGAATAACATTCTAGAAAATAAAGGGCAATTTCAAAACAAGAACAGTTGAATGTGCTTTGAGTCAGATTAAGAGTAATAACAATCATCAAGCTTCAGGAAGAATAGCATGTGGCTGTGAATAAAACTAGCTTGGTCAAGAATGCATCCTCTCAGGACTGGAGTTAAACTCATAGTATTTGCTCTAGGCAGCATGGTGCTCATTTCCTGTAGAATAATATATAATGAAATACGCAACAGCAACAGGATTACTAAAAGGCGTAATAGCTTAAGGGAAAAAAATAATTCATATTATGGACTGATGGAAATGATGGAAAGACAAATGAGTCAATCAGTTCTCTAGTGATATGTTGTGGTAAGATACATGCAAGAGACACAAAGCAGTGAGAAGTACAAGGGACTAATTCTGGCAAAAAAATGGATGGAAGTGAATTGAAGACCTGAATGTTGAGAGAATGATGGCAATAATCACACAAGACATTCACTAGGAAACTACTGAGTTCTGCCTCGTGCTCTCTAATGCTTAATTGCTTTCTCTGATACAAGAAGAAGCTTTATTAAGTAGAACTCACAATAGAATAACCTTTTTTATTTCACTCCACCCAAGATTGATTCATTTTTTTTTCCCAGATATTGAGATAGATTAGATTAGGTTGTGTGCAATGCAAAGATCTGCCTTTAAAATATAATCTAAATCTTAAACAAATAAAAAGTGGTCTCACTGATTATATAAAAACATGTCTTACAAAGTGTGAGCTAAATGTTGCAATTTCTTCTCTGTATTAAAGAGTATTTATGAAATTTTGAAGGTCAAACTCTGACTAGACAAAAAAAGAGTGTGGAAGTGGCTAAGCCATCTCTTCTATGAGGTTTTCAGGGTGAGTCTGTTCACCAGATCAGAGCATAGAAATAAGAATTTACGGAATGTTTCAAATGTCTTCCTAAATTTTACTAACTCTTTACTAACTCTTCAGAGGACATCCATCAATCTGAGTTAAATGCTGCTTTGGCCTTCCACAGTAATAGTATTACAGGCTGCTGTTCTAGCATGCTATTTTATTTCTAGAAACTTAATCCAAGCTTCAAAAGGATAAAATTACAGTGAAATCTCAGATTTTATTGGTAAAAATAGCTCAAAATACATGCTTTATTTTAGTACTGAGAAGAACAAGAACATTATGATATGTTTTCTATAATGTGTTTGAATGAGATAATACAAGATCTTTTTTCAATGTGAACAGTCAGATAAAAGATAAATATGAGATACTAGAATGTAGTCAGGCAGTTTGAGAAGAAAGAAACAGAGAGAAAAGTAGTGGGATCAGGAATCAGTGTGTCACTGGCAGAAAGACAGTTATTGGTGTAACGCAGGTTCAATGAGAAAAAAGTATTTGAAAAACAGAGGAAGACACACAATTTTACCGATAGAAATTGCGAAGTACTGGAAGATATCAATGAAGAAAAGGTCAGAATTAGAAAAAACGTCAGAAACTGTCTCAGAGCAGTGGACCTCCAGGAAAGATGAGGGATCAACAATGTTAAAAGAGGCAGAAATAAACAACATAAGCATAAAACAGAGCTGACAGCAAAAGTAGATATTTGTTTTGCTTAGGACACCTTAGGTAGCCTAAAGACATTTAGCATTCTAGTGCAATGTGATGCATAACAGCAACAACAAAATAAAATGTCACTGACCCATATCAATTGACAAAATCCAGTACAGCTCTGCTATAAGCAATATAACCTCTATAATACATACTGCATGAGTGTCAGGTGCATAAAATGAAAGCAGGAAAGTTCATACTACTTGTTACAGTATCCAGAAGTTTGATTTTCACCTTGCCTTCCTTACTTTCCCCACCTTCCCTCACAGAGAAACAATGTTCTAAGATTTAAGTCATTTGGTAACAGATAACTTTCTTCGGGTCATTCAAATATAACAAAAGAAACAGAAAACATTATACTAGAATATGTATGAATCATGTACCAATCTAGATAGTAGGTATTTGTGTGTGATATTTAGAAATGAACTTTTTCTATGAATACTTTTCAGAGGATAAAGTTTATTTAAATACATTTATAGAAGTAGGATGTAGCTGTACTTTGTTTGAAGGATAACCTCATCAAACAGTAATGTGCACTCTGCTGCCCACTGCAAGCCAGATGATGGAAAAGAACAAAAAAATTAATGGACTGTAACTAAGGAGGCTTTTGTAACACAGAAATGTGTTCTTAACAACATGTTGTACTTATGTCTCCCTAGCAAGCTGTGAATAGATCAGATATATTTCTAAAATTCTGTAAACCACTCTTTCAGATGTTTACATCTTGAAGTTTAGACCCTGTTCAAAGATACCTGCCTGCATATGCATTTATTCTGCTCATGGATTTCTGGTTCTTTAAAAATTCTATTCTATTTTGAATTCTATTTTATCATATTCTAAGGCTATTGTCATGTGAATGTTTCTCACATCACTCACATCAGAAGAAACAAATTGGGGGGAAAAAAGGAAACAAAAAAAATTATTTTTGCCTTTTTTGAACCATGGTACAAGAAGTGTAGCAGGCAATTGTATCACACACACACAAAAAAGTCAAAATTATGGCTGCAAATCAAGCTCAGGTTTTTTGGCCAACCAGTGAAGGGCTTTGGGATCCCTTAAAGCTTAATGAAAATATCCAAAATATAAAGTACTTTTTTTTTCATTTCTATTGTAAAAAAAAAAAAAAACAAAAAAACCAGAATTCACTGTTACAGAGTGTCCTTTCTTTAAACTGGCTTATTTTCTTCTATAGAAAAAAAAAAAAATTACCTTATTAATAAAAGATCAGCCTTTGCAATATCTTTTTATTAACCTTCCAATAATAGCATCACATGCTGAAATTACAGGAAATTTCTTATTTGCAAACTTTTTATGTTTAAGTATAAAATCAATCAGTCATAAAAATGTCTCATTAGAAGAGCAAATCATGTCTTTTCAAATATCCTTGACTACAAGACATTAGAGTTAGGGAGATTAATTTAGTGCATTTAAATTATTCACATTAGTTTCACTGAATAGACTGGATCCAATGTAAAAGAAAAGAAAACTTTCAATAGGACAGTGAAATAAAAGAAGAATACATATTGGAAGTACAAAGTTAAAATTGAAGACTTCTAATAATTATACTCAGTAGACAGTATTTATGGTGGATTTTCTGACGTGCTAAGTAGCATCCTTTTCAGTCAATCAAAGTAAGATATTGATGCTCAGAGCTTTGAAATATCATGCCAAAGACCCTTGGTGAAGCCCAAAAGTATGTTGACTTTTGAAAAAGTTGATTAACTATACCTACGCATAGTTTTCTGCTTCATTTTATGTCTGTTAATAATAAACATTTTCTCATTTGTTAAAAATGCTGAATAAAAATATATCTACGTCAGTGGTATACACCAAACATCACTGGGGTTAGACTACATCTACATTTACACCTACACCTACATACAAATAGAATAGTCAGCTATGTTATCAAACTATTTTTATCTGAACTTTCCAGAACAGATTTCACATACAAACACAGAGTAGGATTCCATCAAGGGAAGATATGTGCTTAAGGATATATCTCACTGCAAGTTTTGCTTTCTTGATTTTATTATAGAAATGAAATCAGATAACTGCAGGATTGCAAAGACCTTCATGGATTATGCTGGAAAATGTCAGATGCAAAAGTAATTTGATATTTCTTCAAGGCTCTCTTAAGTGTTTCAAGAAAATACCTTGCCTTACTAGCTTCAAGCAGTCATTTAGATATCTAACACTAGCTCTGAATGATTGTATTTCAAATATTTTCAAGTATCATGGGTAGTAAAGTGACAAAAAGATTTTCACAGCTCCTTCACCTATCTGTCATATCACTACAGGTATTTATATTTGAAACATATATGCACTTTACTAAAAAAAAAGTATATGCACCTTAATGTTGTCTTTTGGTCTCAACAGTTATCACTAAAAATGCCTGAAACACCAAGAAAAAAATCACAAGACAAAATACTGGAAATTATGTCATTAACCGTAAACATCCATGTAGACTAGTCTCACATTACTACTATGTAGGGATCTTCATGTATACTTCCTTGTGAATGTTTTATAATTGCTTAGTTTCGTAATAAAGTATTTGTTTCATTAACATAACAATGTCTTCTACTAAAAATACATTCTATTCTATTAAAAACCTATAAAATGAAAAATTGTATGGTAACTTACTACACACAAACTCAGATGGGCACAAACAAGCATTTAAAATATAGTCAATATAGCTTCAATACATCTTTTTCTTTTAGAAGAACCAAATTAAAAAGATGCCTTATTACACAATCATGATACCTTGCAACAAGATTTGTAAAAAAAAAGGAATTTTTTTTATAATTTCTGCACTTGTTAAGAGGCAACATGCACGTATGGTCAAGCACATTTTGAAAAAAAAAAGCCTTCTCTTGTTAAGATGCATTGCAGGAGAGCAGAGGTTGTTGGCCTGGTCTCAGACATTGTACTTGGGCAGGCAGATTGACTCTGAATGTGAAGCCCTGTTGCATATACTTCGTAGAGCTGCCCAGAAAAGCAATGTTTAACCACTTTCTTTACATTCTAACAAACACAAAAATACTTCATTAAATAACCTGTTTTGTAACACCATTTGTTTATCACGCCTATGTTAACAGTAAAAATAAACCTATACTACTGAATGAGAAAAGTTATATCACGTTATGTAGATATTTTAGCCTGCCAGTGTAGGTGACATTTTTCTGTTTTCTGAACTGCTAACATTATAAGGAAATACAGGAAATAAACAATTAAAATAAAATAAAATAAATCATTCAGAAACCATGATAAAGTTATTGCTGACTTAAATAAATCTTATTTATTTCCAGTGCGAAGTAAGGAAGAAGCCAAGCTGATGCAAATTCCAAGTAATTTCATGTAAGTGAATATGTAAATTAGTTGTAACCCTCTGGCTCCTGAAAAGTTGTGAGTGCAGCCTTCTGCGTTATAAAGGTTGTAATCCGTTGCGCTAGATAAAGGGAGCAGACCACAGCATAAGCAAAAGCCAGAAAGAGCTATTTAAGAAATTAGAACCAAATCAATTAGAGAAACAGCAGCACCGCAAATGTCCTCCTGATACACATATTTTTCACTTATTTCCTCATTACGCTCCTTAGTTTTTTCCATAACACGTAAGTGATATTAGTGTTTGGTGTTAACACTTTGTTTTGTAACTACTTTCAGGTCCTTGTACATACTGAGAGAAATCTCTTATGCAGTAATCAATCTGATTACTTTTATCTTTCATTACATTAATGTATTTTGGTAAGGCTACCAGCATGTAACCTTTGTCTCTTTCTCCAACAAGTGTGGTACCTTTTTATCCTAGACTAGAAAGCTGTTCCTCAACTATTCACAACTCTGTCAATTGTATTCCTGCTCTTTAGATTCCTTTTTTAAATACCTACATCAGAAAATTATCTCAAAGAAAAAAAGTGTGTATATATACACATGTCTGCTTCCTTCTTCCTTTTATGCTTTTAAATCATATTGTAGCTCAATGATAAATATTTCTAGCTGCAGTTTATCTCTCCTGAACCTACCTTCTCCCTCATATGTGCGCATGTAGGCACACATGCTCTCTCACACGCTAATTTCCAAGGCTCTGTTTAGTTGGGCATCAGGAAGCAGATAAAAGTGAACTAGAGCAGAAGAGAGGACAAGAGTGGAAACGTGAAGACAGAATGAGTGATTGGAAAGGAGACAACCACTGTAACATTGACACAAATTGTGTTATTTTTTCCAGAATTTCATTAGATAAAAAACAAGGAGTAACTATATATAAGACAGTCTGCGCCTGAGGGCTGTGGATCTGGGAAAAAGATGTGGCAGAAAATTCAAACCATGAGAAAAAAGCATGGCTAATAACAACCTGGGTGAATCTAGCTGGTGCTCTGGTAATGAAGGAAAGCCAAAGGCTCTGTGGAAAATACCAAGTAGTACTGATAGTGTTGATCCACACTAGGAGTGACTAACAGTAGCTGATGCGGAGAATCCCTGACCTCTGTGTGTCTACTTTGGACAGCACTTACCCTGGCTCCTTGTTGTGGTATTGACCCTGCTTCCCCCTACTAACAAGCCGCATTGCAATGCCAGATCATTCAGCACCATATGGGAACAAAGAGCTGGCATAATTGGGCACTCTATGACCCTGCCTGTTGGTACAGTGAGCCAAGATAAGAAGTAATAGGGTATCTCTTTGTCCCGGGATGAGCACAGGGAGTTGGGATAATTAGGCACTCCCTGATTGCACCTGGAACTCCTG
>VZSC01007896.1:81121-92645 GCA_013398225.1 Steatornis caripensis
GAGAAGGCTGAGAGGAGATCTGATCAATGCTCACAAATATCTAAAGGGTGGATGTCAAGAGGACGGGGTCAGACTCTTCTCAGTGGTGCCCAGCGACAGGACAAGGGGCAATGGGCACAAACTGGAACACAGGCAGTTCCACCTGAACATGAGGAGGAACTTCTTTACTGTGAGGGTGACAGAGCACTGGAAGAGGCTGCCCAGAGAGGTTGTGGAGTCTTCTTCTCTGGAGATATTCAAAACCCACCTGGGTGCATTCCTGTGCAACCTGCTCTAGGCTAATCTGCTTTAGCAGTGGGGTTGGATTAGATGATCTCTAGAGGTCCCTTCCAACCCCTACCATTCTATGATTCTATGATTATAAATTTGTATATAATCTGATTTATCTTCTTTTTTCATCATCTTTTTTCCCTTTATCTTCAGGTTATGAATTTCTTCTGTTGAACTACTAAGTTGTGACTAAAGTATGTGAGGAATTTTGTCTGAATTAATATAAAAATTTTGTTCAATGCTTATGTGAAAAGTGCACGTTCTGCTATGAACTGTAACCCATGCTGTTCATTATATAGTTAGGAATAAAATAATATAAAACAGTAATTATAGACTTCTTGATCTCTTATTAAAAACAGGCTTTAATCACAATATAAAGAAGATAATATCTTCTTTGCATACGTTTTTTTAAAGTGTAGAAAGTTATGTATCTGTATTGGAGAATAAATTTACTTCTAAGAAGGATTTATGAGAGAATGATGCTTTTATTGGGACTGTGTAAAGGAAAAAGATCCTGGAAACATAATAGATTTTAATTGCACTGTGCAAATTTTTGATATTTCTAGTTTGGCCGTCAAATAAAATTTCAGAGAGCAGTAGATTAATCTAGAATACAAAAAAAAAAATTATTAGTGCTTCCTTTATTTAAAATAATCAGAAAATAAGTAATTTATTACTTAATCCAATATACTGGATCAAGGAGTTGAGATTTTACAAACCTCTGATTTTTAGTAGACTGTGAAGTTGTTGTAAAGAACAAACATATTGAACTGTAAATCACCTTTATCTTCATTAGATGACTTTTCTCTTACCGTCTTAATTATCTGTGGCTGTTCTTCAAAGCCTAGCCAGTTTTAATAAGCTTAAATTGTGCATTTTTTCTTGCCTGTTTCCTACTTTGAAGACTGAAAAATTTGTACTTAAATGCTATGAAAAATATTTCAGATATTTTCAAGAGTTATAGAAATATTTGGGTTTTAAAGGAACTATTATGTAATACTTGTATAGCATCTGGAAAGAAATCAGATCTTTAAGGAAAGAAAAGGTGAACAAAGAGGCTTCAAAGAAAGAGACAAAGATATATATTAGAAAATATTGTTATACATGTAAGATTTTACAGATTCTTAATTTGTGTAGACGATACATCTTTTTTCTGACCAGTGGCTTTTAATTTTATATTCTTTTACATCAAGTTATAAAATCTACCTTCATTACAGATTATTTGCTCTAAGGTAAATCAACTGTCTATAAGCAATGGAAGTCTTTACAGAAATGTTCTCAATTTACAACTGTTTCATTGAATCCTCTGTACTGATATGTCTAGAGCTCCCAGCAAACGTTGCAGTAACATGTGGGCCTTCTGGTTTGGTGACTCTTTTCTATCTTTTTATACAACACAATATATTGTGATAAAGTATTTGGAGACAGCTTAATGTTTTAAGGTAAGGAGGGCTTTAAACTACAAAACTCCCTGTGAGGGAGTGATGGGCAGGTTTAACAAGGAAGGAGTCTGGAATGATGTGAATGGAAGGGAATGCAAAATCAACAAAACAGAGCTTAAGAGGGATCACCTGTAGCATTTGTAACTAAGCAAAGAAGTGCCCACCATTACGGAAAAAAAAACCTGCTAGACTTTCTCTAGGAAATCAACAGGTTGAGGTGTCTCTCTGAAGTGCACACAGCATGGGAAATAAATATGATGACTTGGAGACCTGTGTGCCGTTGCAGTGCTACAAACTTGTTGGGATTGTTGAGACATGGTGAGATGACTCCCATGACTGGAGTGTTACAATGAGGGAATACAGACTTTGGGAAGAATGCGCTGGGAAGACCAGCAGCAGATGTTGCCCTTTATGTGAGAGAGCAGCTGGAGTGCATGGAGCTCTGCCTGAGGATGGATGATGAGCCAAATGAGAGCTTATGGATAAGGATCAAAGAGCAAATCAGTATGTGTGATATTGTAGTAGGTGTCTTCTGTAGGCCACCTGACCAGGAAGAGCAAGCAGATGAGTCTTTCTACAGGCAGATAGGAGCAGCCTCATGTACACAGCCATTGGTCCTCATGGGGGACTTCAACCACCCTGATATCTGCTGGAGGGATGATATAGCAGGGTATAAGTAACCCTGGAGGTTCCTGGAGAGAACTTATGACAAATTCCTGATCCAAGTGATAGAGGAGTCAACAAGACCAGGTACTCTGCTAGTTATTGTACTCACCAAAAAAAAGGAAGGGCTTGTTAGGGATACGAAGATTAAAGGCTGCCTTGGCTGCAGTGACTGTGAGATGTTGGAGCTCAGGATCCTGAGAAGAGGTAGCAAGGCAAAAAGCAAGATCACAGCCCTGGACTTCAGGAGAGCAAATTTTGACTTGTTCAAGGATCTTCATGGAAGAGTCTTGTGGAATAGGCCCTGGAGGAGAGAGGGATCTGAGAGCGCTGGTTAATAACCAAGGTCATGTATTCAAGAGAAGTGTATCTCAACAAGCAGGAAGTCAGGCAAAAACGCTAGGAGGCTCCTGACAAAACTCAAACATAAAAAGGAAATGTACAGAAGATAGAGCAGGGACAGGTAACCTGGGATGAATATAGACACTATTTGATCCCACAAATATGGTGTTAGGAAAGACAAAGCCCACCTGGAATTGAATCTGGCCAGAGATGTCAAAGACAAAAAGGGCTTCTGTAAGTACACAGGTAACAAAAGGAAAACTAGGGAAAATGTGGGTCCACAGCTGAATGGGGCAGGGGAATTGGTGATGCAGGACTGAAGTACTGAATGCCATTTTCACCTCAGTCTTTATTAGCAAGGTTAGTCTTCAAGAACCCTCTTTGAGTTTATGTGGCAAGGTATTGGTAGTGTGAGGGATGCAGAAGTGGCTTCTGTGAGAAGATGCCAGAAGATTTCCCCACTTCCATCAGAGCCAGTTCCAGCTGGCTCCAAGACAGACTCACTACTGGCCAAGGCTGAGCCCATCAGCAATGCTGGTAGTGCCTCTGTGGTAACATATTCATCAACAACCTGGACGATGGGACAGAGCGTACTCTCAGCAAGTTTGCTGGTAATACAAAGCTGGGGGGAGCTGCTGACTCACTGGAAGGCTCTCCTGCTGTTCAGTGTGACCTGGACAGGCTGGAGAGTTGGGCGTAGAGAAACCTGATGAAGTTCAACAAAGGCAAGTGTAGGGTCTTGCACCTGGGGAGGAACAACCCCATGCACCAGTACAGAATGGGGGCTGACCTGCTGGAGAGCAGCTCTGCGGAGAAGGACCTGGGAGTGCTGGTGGACAACAGGCTCACCATGAGCCAGCAGTGTGCCTTTGTGGTCAAGAAGGCCAATGGCATCCTGGGATGCATTAAGAAGGGTGTTGCCAGCAGGTCGAAGGAGATGATCCTCCCCCTCTACTCTGCCCTGGGGAGGCCACACATGGAGTACTGTGTCCAGTTCTGGGCTCCCCAGTTCAAGAGAGACAGGGAACTACTGGGGAGAGTCCATCGGAGGGCAACAAAGATGATGAGGGGAGTGGAGAATCTCTCTTATGAGGAAAGGCTGAGACCTGGGTCTGTTTAGCCTGGAGAAGAGAAGGCTGAGAGGGGATCTCATCAGTGGTTATAAATATCTAAAGGGTGGATGTCAAGAGGACGGGGCCAGACTCTTTTCAGTGGTGCCCAGCTACAGGACAAGGGGCAATGGACGCAAACTGTTGCACAGAATGTTCCGCCTGAATGTGAGGAGGAACTTCTTTACAGTAATGGTGACAGAGCACTGGAACAGGCTACCCAGAGAGGTTGTGGAGTCTCCTTCTCTGGAGATATTCAAAACCCNTCTCTAGAGGTCCCTTCCAACACTTACCATTCTGTGATTCTGTGACAGTGTGGGAGAGGGGAGAAAAATGCTGTGCAACGGCAGCCCGAGGTAGAAGTAAGAATCTGGGAGAGAAATAACTCTGCAGACACCAAGGTCTGTGAGGAAGGGGATCAGGTGCTCTAGGTGCCAGAACAAAGATTCCCTTGCAGCCCACGGGGGAGACTGTGGTGATGCAGGTTGTCATCCTGCATCCCATAGAAGCCCATAGTGGAGCAGATATCCACCTGCAGCCCTTGGAGGACTCCATGTTGGAGCAGATGGATGTGCCTGAAGGAGGCTGTGACTCTATGGGAGCCCACACCAGAGCAGGCTCCTGCCAGGACCTGTGGCCGAATAGGCAGAGAGGAGCCCATGCTTGAGCAGTCTACTGGTAGGACTTGTGACCCCATGGGAGTCCCGTGTTGGAGCAGTCTGTTCCTGAAGGGCTGTATCACAGGGAAAGGACCAGCACTGAAGCAGGGGAAGAGCATGAGGAGGAAGGAGCATCTGAGACAACACGTCATGAACAGACCACAACCCCCATTCGCTGTCCCCCTGCACCACTTGGGGAGAGAAGGTAGAGAAATCAGGAGTGAAACTGAGACTGGGAAGAAAGGAGGGGTAGGCAAAAGATGTTTTTAGATTTGTTCTTACTTCTCACTATCCTACTCTAGTTTTAATTGCAAATAAATCAAATTAATTTCCACAGGTTGAGTCTGTTTTGCCTGTGACAGTATTTTTTGAGTGATCTCTCTGTCCCATGAGATTTTTGTTGTATTTTCCCTCCCCTGTCCAGTTGAGGAGGGGGAGAGATAGAATGGCTTACTGGGCACCTGGCATCCAGCCAAGGACAATGCACCACAAACGCTGAGTCCCGGAGATGAGGGGGAAATCTGGAGCAAGGAAGATGTACCCATGATGGAAGGCAATCAGGTTGGTGAATACTTTAGCAAACTGGACATACATAGACCCAAAGACCCTGATGGGATGCACCTATAAGGACTGAGGGAGCTGGCTGATGTCAGTGTGAGATGACTCTCAATAAGCTTTGAATGATCATGGCAATTGCCAGTCAGCCTCGCTTCGATCCTTGGGAAGGTGATAGAGCAACTAATCCTGGAAACCATTTCCAGGCAGGCAAAAGACAAGAAGGTGAAAGGGAGTAGTCAGGATGGATTCACCAGGGAAAATTCATGCTTAACCAATTGATAATATTCTGTGATGAAATGACTGGTCTGCTAGATGAGCAGAGAGCAGTGGGTATTTTCTACCTGAACTTTAGTAAGATCTTTGACATTGACTCCTATAAGCTCATGAAATACAGGCAAGATGAACAGACGGTGAGATGGATTGAAAATTGGTTGAAAGTTGGGCCCAGCTTGTAATGATCAGCCACACAACGTCTAGTTGGAGGCCAAGAACTAGCGGTGTACCCCAGGGGTCAATACAGGGTTTAATTCAGTTTAACATCTCTGATAATGATCTGGATGATGGGACAGAGTGTACACTCAAGAATTTTGATGATGACACAGAAATAGTAGGAGTGGCTGATATACCAGAGGGTCATTTTCTTTAATCAGAAATATTTCAAGAATAAAACACAGAGAATTGTCACTGTGCTATTTCTAGTGAGTTACCCACACTTTTCTGACTTTAAAGAAATTATGTGTAATACAAAGAATTTTGTCTATAGCAATCTCGTTCCGTGATTTATTGTCAAGATTTTATTACCAGGCATCTGAATACAGCATGTTTCACAAAATCTGAACTGCATTTATTTTAAATATGCAACATAAAATAGGGAGAAAAGCTATTAAACTTTTTGATATATTATTTGGCAGATCACTTTCTGTCATAAATCAGTATGTGGTATTAATTCATGTGGCAGAATAAATACATAATACAGACCTAAAACTACATAAAGCATTAAACCTACCTTTCATGACATTCAAAAAAAAAAAAAAGAAAAAAAAAGGTTTCATGAAACTATTTCTTCCCTGTCTAGGAGACAGTAATAGCAGTTTATTAAAAACTATAATATATTCACTTGATTACAGAAGCATTAGAGACTTAGCTTCTCTTTCCTATTGAATGATTTTATTTGTAGATCTCATATGAACATGCCCTCATTGAATTCAATCTGACCTTATTTGTGGAAGTGTAAGAATCTGAAATAAACTTTCTCTGACCAAGTTCCCCCTTTTCATTGCAAAATCCTAGCATTTTGCTTTTGTTGGCTTCTAAGCTCATCCAACTTTAAAGTTTGGAGGGTTTATTAGTAGTCATTTCTTTTAAAGTGTTATGTTTATTGCGTTAAAAATATTGTGTTCTGCATTAAAACCGGCTGCGTTTGAAGCTTTAGTAAATGGTCTTCTTTCACGTGGAGAAAAAGGAAGAAAGAAAGAGTGCTCTAAATTATAAGCTAATGGAGCGTAAAATTTTCATTATCTAAATCTGTTTGTGTGATAAAGGCCTAATTATAATGAGAAACCCCTATTTTTGTATTAGTCTGCAATTTCAGATAGACAAACTACTTACAGTGCATACTGGAAGGTGATTTAAGAATGAGTTTTCATTTATGCAAGTCTGAAATATATTGTAGTGTCTTTTGAAGACAAGATTGTTTGAGCATACTTGATACCAGCATTATTCTTTCCCTAAATACACAAAACTACAGGTAAGGAGAAAAAATAAATACTGTTTAATTTTAAAACAATGGAGTAAAACCATGTCCTTTGAAAGTTAGAATAAATTTTAGAGACAGATACGTTACAATTGAAGTATGAGCAATTCTTTACCATTACTATACAATATTTGAAAAAAATATTCTTTGTCCCTGCATCAAATATTTGCTTTATTTTCTTAACAAAATCGGTCCAGTCATCAAGAAAAAATCTTGACAAATTTTTGTTTGTTTTATAACCAACAGCTCAGATTATTTCAAAAGAAGCAACAACAAATGAGGCTTCATTAACTAGGTTAACCTATCAATATACACGGGATGACACTGAATTAAGAAACTGCAAAATAAAATCTTTTATAAAAAAAAAAGCTTGAATTTTCCCTATCAACACTTCTGTGCCTCATTGTTAATTACCAGTAGACAACTAGTAGATGTCATGCTTATTTATATTTTAAAGTGATTGAAAATGTTTCATATTTACACCAGAATTTAACCATTCATTTTTAAGACTTAAGGAGTAGGCTTAAGAGTCAAGTAAGATGATCATGCTTACTCTCCCCAGCAACCACATGAAGGCTATGGCACTGTAGGTTCCAGGGCTCTGATTCTGCAAGATAAATCTGCCTTACAGGAAACTATTATTGTTGAAAAGGTGGTGGAAAACCAGTAGAATTGAGTTAAACACAGTGGTATTTCTGGTGTTCTTGTCAGGTAGAACTTGCTGGCATAACACACTTTGATAAGAACCTTCTTAAAGTGGATGCGGTATCAAACAGAGCTCTACAAGAGTTAGTTGTGGGTCTAGCTCCATTCAATATTTTCATAAATTACCAGTATATTCCAAAAAGAATTTAAAATATTCAATACCCAGACAACTCAAAACATGGGAGGACGACAAGCATGCTCTAGGATAAAACCAGAAATTACAATTACCTCAAGAAATTGCAGAACAGTTTCAGAACAAGAAAATGCTTTTTATTAGAGATACATGCGTTTACACACAAATTGTCTAAGCGTACTGCTATGCCTAGAGCAGAAACAATCAACTGCATAAATACAGGCTTGTAAATGATTTGTTTGTCTTCAGTGATTTCTGAAGATTATACAGAGCAGTATAAGAGGGAAAAAACTCCGAGAAAACACATAAAGTCAATTTTGACTGATGATGACAGGAAAGAACCATTGTTAGGGCATTAAGCCTAGTTTTGGGAGCCACTGTTCAAAAGAGTATGAGCTAAATGGAAAGAGGTTAGAGAAAAGTAATAAGAATTAATAAAGCTTTCACTTACAAATCCTGTGATGAAAAGCTGGACTGGTTTAACTTCTCAACAGAAAACTGAGAGGAGATGAAATAGTTTTCAAACACATCATAGGCCAAGAAGGAAATGAAAACCAGGCTTCTCTATAACTGAGATTAACAGAAGAACTAATGTGCTGCATTAAAAAGATTCATACAACGAAAAAAGTACCAAGAGGAAGGATTTTGAAACATTCTAATAGTTAGTTCCTCAGAATCCATTAGATAAAACTGGGATATTCCTGACAGATGTACAGCTAATACTGGCCTTAGATGGGAAGCTTGTTATATCAGCTCCTAAAGCATCTTTGAGAGCTATTGTTCTCTCTCTGTGTGAAAATGTGTGGTTGTTCTTATTTCATAAACATTCCAAGTAGCTCATCACTTTAAAACTGCTACAGAGTGATACAGAACCTGACACAGACAAATTCTTCTTGTAAAGTATTTGCAAAATATATGTACTCTTTCCAGTTTCACAATTACTAGCTAGCTCTTCATAGGTACATTGAAACGAAGACAGCAACAATTACAGCATCAGAAAATTGCCTCCTTGGGCTTCAAGACAATCTGTCAATCACAACTCATTAAGTCCAGTCAGTTGTTGAACTTTGGTCAATATACGAGTTTTGTGAGTTCTGGAGCTGAAGCTCTTTTCATAAATTTTGTGCTGGTTTTTTTGCTTTATTTTGGGGTTAGGGTTTTTTTTGTTTGATTCATTGGGGGCATGGAGGTTTTTTTGTTTTTATTCTTATATTCTTAATTTACAAGTTTGTTTCCATACTCTGATGAAAATGAAATGTTTGCAAGTTCAAACGTCAGGTCACTTGGAAGTCCTATTTTCATGTTACATTATTAAGTTTATTGCTTTAAATATAAACTAAATTTATATAGAATAAAAGAAATATAAACATTTTTAAAATAAAAAGATCAATGACTTCAAAAGAAAGTTTCTCCCAGCAAGGAAAGTAGACTGAAAATCTTATGCGTATATTAATATTAAAATTTAAAAAAATCTAAAACTGCTTTTCTGGTATAGTTTTATCTGCTGCTAAAATGCATTGCTAAAGCATACTTTATTAATTAAAATTTATGACTTACTTAGGATTCAGTTTTATCAACTGAATTCAAAATGTATGCAGATTTCAATCTTTTTGCCCTTTTCACAGCTAAGCATAAACAGATTTTACAAATTAGAATCACTTAGAAACTGAGGAATAACTTTCGTAAATTAAAATGAGAAAGGTTAACATAAACACAACACATTTTAAAGATCTGACAAATTACAGAATTACATTTAGTATACCTACCAAATGAACATTACTATTGAACAAGTAATTTGTATTTAAATTAAAACAATAATGAGAAAACAGCTGGTGCCAATCCTTCAAGAACTTTGAAATTATTGCGGACAACTGATGATGGTGATGATGATGATGATAGTGGTGATGATGATGGTGGTGGTGGTCTTTGTTTTTAATAAATCAGCGAAACATACAACTACAGACGTGTTAATGTCTGAATGCCTTATTTGCTTGCACGGTATGTTTCACAATGAAGATCACCTCTACTTCACAGATTCCACTTTTACCAAGATATCGTGAAAAAATAGATAGGAATGATCATGAAGCCAACTGAAGGACTGTGAATTAAGAACTGATTATAAAACAAGTACTTAATGTTATTTTTAGACTTTGTAGTAAACATTCAAGCTAACAAAACAGTGTATAATTCTTGTGCAAGACAGGAATTTCTACTAATATATTTATCTAGAGACTTAGTGAATATATTGATCGCTATTGTGAACAACTGGTGTATTTCCATAACACCTGAAGAAATGCATTCATTACTAGAAAAATTGAAACAAGTAAGTCAATTTAAAACTATTTTTTTGTAAAAACAATCCTGACTTGAACACTAGTGATGACATAAAACTGTAAAAATGTACATTGTTCTCAGAATTTCAGAATGGCTGGAGTTTCAGGAAAGCTACGGGCCACTTAATCAACCCTTGACGCAAACTATGTTTGTTTCACAAACAATTGGAAAAAAACCCTTTATTTGTGGTGTATTCCAGTGTTAAAAATGTTTGTTATTAATGGTTGTTGCAAAAGAAACATTCCTCACTTCTTTCCCATTTCATTTTACCTCTCCCTCCTCTACTCCTGTCACGTGGCATTGCCTCCTCACTTCTGACATTAGACTGACCCCTCTGAGATGTGAGTATGCATTTTTTTTTCTTATTGTATGATCTAAACTTAGCAGGCTGAACTAATTCATGAAGGCATCAGAGGAGTACATTATGGTGCAATAGAACTTGAAGTAATATACATCCAAGAACACAAAAGGAAGTAAGGAAAAAGGATTAGTATCTTCAGTCATCTGTTAAATTTACTCAGCTATATCACTGCTATGAAGCCAGGCTATTTTTGTTTATATATATGAGTGTGTATATATAGATTAGTTTTATACTTCATATTAATGGAAATTAATGGGACATACTTTGAATTTAACTTGTTAGGGAGGGATGGGATCCACTTGTCTAGAAGAGGCAAGGGAGTCTTTGGCAGCAGGCTGGGCAACATGGTGAAGATGACATTAAACTGAAGGACTTGGGGGGCAGGATCCAAGTTGGCAATGATCATGCTATCGCATCCAATTTGGAAATAAGCCAGACCAACCAGGACAGTAACAAATGTTCCTTAAATACTTCACAAGATAAGAACCAGAAGGCCAACCACCTGAAGGGAGTGTATGGCTACAGCGGATCCTTTGGCACCCTCCCAGAGAAATCTGCCCGCTCAGTTACCTCTCTGAATTGCGTGTATACCAATGCATGCAGCATGGCGAAAAACAGGAAGAGCTAGAGATCTGTGCACAATTGCAGGGTCATGATCTCATTGCAATTACAGAGACATGGTGGGATAGCTTGCATTGCTGGAATGCTGTCATAGATGGCTGTGTAATTTTCAGCAAAGACAGACCACCAAGGTGAGGTGGTAGAGTTGCTCTTTAAATGAGAGAGCAACTGGAATGTATTGAGCTCTGCCTAGGGGTGGATGAAGAACAAGTCGAGAGCCTATGGGTAAGAAGCAGGGGGCAGGCTAATAAGGGTGATGCTGTTGTGGATGTTTACTATAAGCCACATGATCAGGAAGAGGAGGCTGACAAGGCCTTCTGCAGACAGCTGAAAGTTACTTCATGATCACAGGCCCTGGTTCTCATGANTGGGTAAGAAGCAGGGGGCAGGCTAATAAGGGTGATGCTGTTGTGGATGTTTACTATAAGCCACATGATCAGGAAGAGGAGGCTGACAAGGCCTTCTGCAGACAGCTGAAAGTTACTTCATGATCACAGGCCCTGGTTCTCATGAGGGATTTCAATCACTCTTTTGTTTGCTGGAAAGACAACACAGTTAGGCATGCACAGTCCAG
>VZSC01007897.1:3437-19675 GCA_013398225.1 Steatornis caripensis
CTGGAACAGGCTGCCCAGAGAGGTTGTGGAGTCTCCTTCTCTGGAGATATTCAAAACCTGCCTGGACGCGTTCCTGTGCAACCTGCTCTAGGCTAACCTGCTTTAGCAGGGGGGTTGGACTAGATGATCTCTAGAGGTCCCTTCCAACCCCTACCATTCTATGATTCTATGATTCTATGAATCAACCCAGCACACCTATGCACAGTGTGGCAGGGCTGGTGTCAGTGCTGTCTTAACCCTTCACCCCTGGTGTCCTCAGGACCCATTCCAAACCGCATTGGGTAGACTTCAGAAACCCTGGGGCAAGGCACTGAGTCATTCTTTGGTTTTTAGCCCCCAGATGGATTGCAAAAAATCAGCAATGTGGAATTTCCCTTTTAAGTTTGACTGTGCAAGTGGTAACTGGATTGACCCAAAAGGCATCTTTTGGTCTGGCTCTCTGAATGCTCAGAACCAGCTGGACTCTGAAGGAAAATAAACCTGGAATTGGTACTTACAGAAAACGTATTTAAATCTCCTTATCACGTAGCCGGCTGGTGCTTGTAGACCATGCAGCTTGAGGTAAAAAATGTGTTAAGGAGGAAAATGATGTTACAAAATTGCATAAGTGAGTGATTAAACAAGAGGAATGTCCTTGGAGGTTTCACCATTTCAAAGCAGCACATCCCCCCATCTCCAGCCTGTGAAGATTATGTCAGCCATTGCAAACTGGAAACCTTGAAAGGAAATGAAAAGAAAACAAGCCTGTGCATTGGAACCATGTGGTGTGGCTGACACAATTCACAGGATCTCCTGAGAGAAAGAGATGAGAAGGTAAAGAACATGCAAACAGAAATGCAGAAACCAAAGGACAAGGAATTTCCTAACCTAAGAGAACTGTATTAATCAAAAGAAAGGAAGATCTGCGGGTCCACAGACACGGAATCTGGTTAAGAATTAAACAGCTGGAGTTGAAGGTGGACAAGATCAAGATTTAGAAACAGAATTAAGATTTTATAAAATGAGCTAGGGAAAGCTGGAACAGCAGCTCAGTTTCTAGCACAGCAACAGATAGTCACTAGCATAAGTCACAAACAATGCAGCGCAATCACTGCAGTCTGGGAACTCAAGAGTGAGTCTTGGCCAAATCCATCGGTTCTGCTGGGAAGGCCTAGGTTCATGTTGGATGCCACCATGGATCTTGGCACTCTTGCCAGCAGATTCCTGCGGATGACTCACGGCTGAAGGGGCCATTGGAAACACATGAAATTTAGCCCTATAATTGACACATGAGCATCCATAACCACTCTTGGGTCACTCACGGTATTTCCATAGATGAATAACAACCTGAATGACTCAAGAGCAAATCAATTCAAGGACCTGTGACAGAGCTCATTTTCTTGACCCAGTTTGCACAATTCCTCATCCTAGAAGAGGCCTCAGGCTGTTTCTAGGCCAATCAAAGCCACAATCGGTAGAGAAAGGCAAACAAGGCAAGTAGTTGTACGCTATACTATGTTAGTGTAAGAGGTATACCTACATAGACACACAGACAATATGGATCCCTCCAGGAGCTGGTCTGAGACTCTCTGTCTACACAGGAGCTAGCCCTGGGATCCCCTCATGCCCTTGGTTCCCTCACACAGAGACAAATACATATGCACACACAAATGGTTCTCTGCAGCATGGAGTCACAAAAACATGGAGGCAGTCAGCTTCCACATGCCGTGTGCCTCCTCTTCATGATTCATTTTAGTCAGGAGCTCCTTTCTCACACATGCACATTTGTTTGGCTTCCTGCATGTCAGGGTGGACTGTTGTGAGATGGAAGAGTATATCCTCAGCCTTCAAACAACTATCTGCACTCCACTTCTGTCCCATGGGATTCTTGCAATCAGGTCCCTCAGCAGGCCAAAGCCTGCTCTCCTGAAGTCCTGCTCTTGGCCTGGAGGGGAAGCAGAAGTGGAGGTTTGTAGCAGGCATCCACCCACCACAATGTTGCCCATGTTATTATGCCTTCTAATGCTGATGCCTTCAGCTCTCTGCTGACTCGTCATCCATCCCTAGGCAGAGCTACATCCATTCTTGATGCTGTCTTTCCATAAAGGGCAGCTTCCCCTCCAGGACAAGAACCTACGTCGTTGCCTTGGTGTCAGACCTCCAAGACCCCACAGTTTCACTAGGAAGCAATGTGGACTAACTTCTTCCTCCAGGAGCCAATTTGCTGAACTTCTGTGCTCTTTATTGGTCAGTCCAGACTTAGGCCTTCAAAAATACCTGGCTTCAGGCCTCTTCTACTCACTGTTTGCGCTGATTTAATGTTCACTAGTGGTTACACTCAATGAGAAACACACCAAAGTTATATGCACACACACCACTCTCACCAGTTGCTGGCCCCTCAAAGAACACAAGATCTGATGACTTGTGCTTCCCACTTCATTAGCTGCCACTTGCATCACCATCTTTATCAAGAGTAGAGAGCTCCCTTGCCCCAGAAAGCTCTTGGAAAAGAAGGTATTAAGAAAACAGGACAGGCTGCCGTGATCAATGGCAGTGAACGCCAAGGAAGTGTACTGACCAGCCACCTGTTTACGCATGACCAGCTCCTTACATCCCCTTTTCTCTCTGCTTACCCATGCTTGTTCCTCCACAAACCACCTTGATCTCACTCTTTCCCTTCCTTTGATCCTTTCCTAGACATCCCATTGCAAGCCTTGCAAAGTCCCTAAATGTGCTTTCTAGCTTCCCATCATGAATCACAGACCCCTGAGGCAGAAACTCCCCATCCTCAGTTGGCAAGATCATCACAGGAGGCACTCCCATTGACCCACTTGGTGAATGTTTCACATAGATGTTTTGGAATTCTCTTTGAATTAATATTTTACCTTTAGGGTTTTGAATATTTTTACAAAAAAACCCATGGTAATTCATGTCCTAGAAATGGCAATTCTTTCTTTTTATGGACGTGTTTGGGACAAGGTCAGATTAAAAAGCCGACATGGTGTATGTATGCATTTGCATCCCTGTGGAGAAGGAGCTGCGAATATCAGACTCAAAGCATCAGAATGGTCTGGGCTGGAAGGGACCTAAAGGAGCACCTGGTCCAACCCCCCTGCCACGGGCAGGGATATCTTCCACTAGTTCAGGTTGCTCAAAGTTCCTGACCTTGGACACTTCCAGGCATGGGACATCCACTTCTCTGGGCAACATGTTCTACTGCCTTGCCATCGTCATGATAATTTTTTTCATCCTTCTATCCAATCTAAATCTACCCTCTTTCAGTTTAAAATATCTTGCTCCACCTTTCTTGGTCTATGACCAGTGCATTTTCATCTGCAAACACCTTGGAGAGTGCCCAGAGGTCTCCCAAGATGGGGTTTGGAGGCCTCAAACATGTGGCCAGTATATAGAGGCTGAGGGTCCCGGTCACAGTAGTGTGGAGACTATGGAGAGTATAGGAACAGCCTGAGAGTGCTTAAAGAGTGTTTTTAGACATGGTAAAGATTTTCTTCACAGTGGGAAGCAGCATGTGGAAGAAATGATGCCGCAAAGTGCAGCTGGCGAGGTCCGGACTGGACACCAGGAGGCAGAAATATCACTGAAAGGGCAGGGCTGTGGTGCCACACATCATCCAGGAGTCTGGATCAGCCCAAGGCTTTATGTTCCAAGGAAGAGCCAGTGAGGACAGAGGGATGTCAGGAAAGGAAGGTGACAGCAAGGTGTGGCAGCCGGGTAGATGTCTAGAGCCTGCAGGGAAAGAGGTACAGGCGATGCAAGACCGTAGGACAGCCTGTGGTGGACATGATAGAGGGATGAGGAAAAGCTGAAAGCCCCCTAACAGAGCCAACCTCTCCATGACTTTGCTTGTGGCTGTGATCTCTGGCCACTGATGCCTGTGAGGAGACAATTTATCCTTAGAGCACTGAGATCTCATTGCCTCCTTGCCCAGACTGGAAGCACCTGGAAGTACCATCGTCTTGCCCTTGGCACTGCACATCTCCACATCACACTACCNATGTTCTACTGCCTTGCCATCGTCATGATAATTTTTTTCATCCTTCTATCCAATCTAAATCTACCCTCTTTCAGTTTAAAATATCTTGCTCCACCTTTCTTGGTCTATGACCAGTGCATTTTCATCTGCAAACACCTTGGAGAGTGCCCAGAGGTCTCCCAAGATGGGGTTTGGAGGCCTCAAACATGTGGCCAGTATATAGAGGCTGAGGGTCCCGGTCACAGTAGTGTGGAGACTATGGAGAGTATAGGAACAGCCTGAGAGTGCTTAAAGAGTGTTTTTAGACATGGTAAAGATTTTCTTCACAGTGGGAAGCAGCATGTGGAAGAAATGATGCCGCAAAGTGCAGCTGGCGAGGTCCGGACTGGACACCAGGAGGCAGAAATATCACTGAAAGGGCAGGGCTGTGGTGCCACACATCATCCAGGAGTCTGGATCAGCCCAAGGCTTTATGTTCCAAGGAAGAGCCAGTGAGGACAGAGGGATGTCAGGAAAGGAAGGTGACAGCAAGGTGTGGCAGCCGGGTAGATGTCTAGAGCCTGCAGGGAAAGAGGTACAGGCGATGCAAGACCGTAGGACAGCCTGTGGTGGACATGATAGAGGGATGAGGAAAAGCTGAAAGCCCCCTAACAGAGCCAACCTCTCCATGACTTTGCTTGTGGCTGTGATCTCTGGCCACTGATGCCTGTGAGGAGACAATTTATCCTTAGAGCACTGAGATCTCATTGCCTCCTTGCCCAGACTGGAAGCACCTGGAAGTACCATCGTCTTGCCCTTGGCACTGCACATCTCCACATCACACTACCCCAGGAGCAGCGCTGAGGAATGAGTGAGGGTCAGGCTGTCCCTTCCCAGGGGCTGTGGCTGAGGGCTTGGCCCTGTGGTTAATGGGGTCAGGGTGTGGCCCTTTGGATTAATGAAACACGTGCAGGTTTACTCAGCAACAGAAACCCCTTTACCTTGTTTTTGCTGACCTGTCATCACTGCCTCCAAATTTCTGCTTTATGCAAACCCTGGCATTGCTTTCTCAGTAGTGTCCCTCAAAGGGACGCATTAACACTGGANGTCTCCCAAGATGGGGTTTGGAGGCCTCAAACATGTGGCCAGTATATAGAGGCTGAGGGTCCCGGTCACAGTAGTGTGGAGACTATGGAGAGTATAGGAACAGCCTGAGAGTGCTTAAAGAGTGTTTTTAGACATGGTAAAGATTTTCTTCACAGTGGGAAGCAGCATGTGGAAGAAATGATGCCGCAAAGTGCAGCTGGCGAGGTCCGGACTGGACACCAGGAGGCAGAAATATCACTGAAAGGGCAGGGCTGTGGTGCCACACATCATCCAGGAGTCTGGATCAGCCCAAGGCTTTATGTTCCAAGGAAGAGCCAGTGAGGACANNGAGAGAGGTTAAAGGCAGCCTGGGGTGGGAGCTGCTGAGAGCTCCAAAGAGGAGAACTCTTCTCAGCCCTTGACACACCAGGTTGAAGGAACAGTCCCTGACAGGGCAGGATCCTTCTGCTTTCGGGGGAGTGCTGCATGGGTCAGGGTGGCTCACAGCCCCAGATCACCCTCAGAAAATATCCAAGGGGAATTTTCAAGAAGCTCATCAAGGCAGTGACTACTTGAATGTCAGGTTTGTCCTCTTTTAGTCTTCCGCTCTTGGTTGTCTGCATAGACAATGGGATATAGTTATTCACCTCTCTGGGAAGAGGCACCTAAACTCCAAATCTGTTTCTCTTAGAGATGAGTAAACCTGGGAGTATCAGGACTCAACACCCTGTGGCTTACAGACAGCACCAGCAGCACCTTTCCAGGCTCACAAGAGGGTCTGATGTTCCCATCAGAGCCTGCAAGATCTGGGCTGCCCCTGGGCAGTGCCCTGCTGCCGGGAGGGGTCTGCAGGGCAGAGCTGAGCACACAGCGGGTGGGACGGGGTCTGTGAGCTGTGACAGGGAGGAGAGGTGAGGGCAGAGAAGCAGCTGCTGGCAGGGACAGCTCCAGGCAGCGGAGACATGGGCAGAGAGCAGGACTGAACTGCTGCCATAAAAGTGTTGGGCGGGGGAATTCTGGCACTTCCCTGCCATCCCTTGCAGTGCAGGTGCTTTCTGCTGAGCAAACCCCTGGTCTCTTCTGCCCAGCAGAGCTTGTGTCTTCCAGGCAACGGGTTCTCAAGCTGGGTTAGATTCCCTGCAGGTTGACCCCAAGGAGCAGAAACTCCCGAGTGCTCCCTTGGCAAGAGCATTGAGGCATTTCTCCACCTTCCCCTCCTGTTGGTGCTTCCCCTTGCTTTTACCCGTGATCTCTGTGGGAACAGGGAGGCTTCAGGTGCAGCTCACACATCAGCGTTGCCAGTCCTGTGATGCAGGGTTCATGGGAGTAAAGTCCCTTGGTTCATGGCAACCTGTGGGGCTTTGGACAGTGCAGCGTGTGGAGCTGGGAGTGAGCTGGCTCTGCTTAGGTCACTGCAGTTTTAGCACACACAGGAGTTTCTCTGGAGTTGTCCTGCTGGAAGATGCTGAGCAGCTGTTCTATATTACAAGTGGGTTACAGATATAACATGCATGTCATTCCTGCTGCTTCCATGGAACTGTTGGACAGGGATGGCAGATGGACGTGGTCTTTCCACTCCTGGTCTCTCCACACTCCCAAACTGTTCTGCTGTGTCCTCCTTAGTTTTGCGTAAGTCGTAACATCTGTTACCCCCTTTAGCCCATGCCCAGTTCTGTACAACAGTGATGATTCCTTTGGAGTTTGTGGGCAAAGTCCTAATGCTCACATCAGACTCAGCCAGCAGAAACCAAAGCTCCATCCTGGGGCTGTCTGAAAGTCCTAAAATAAAGGAGATGGGCAATATGTTTGAGGGAGGTTGGGGGTTGACAGAGACAGGGAATGGGAATAGCTTTGCTGACAGCAATTCTAACTTGTGACTGTGATTTCTTCCTTTTGCAATAACTCAACGATGAAGGGTTCAGATGACCAACAGCAGCTCCATCACCCAGTTCCTCCTCCTGGCCTTTGCAGACACTCGGGAGCTGCAGCTCTTGCACTTCTGCCTCTTCCTGGGCATATACCTGGCTGCCCTCATGGGCAACGGCCTCATCATCACTGCCATAGCCTGTGACCACCGCCTCCACACCCCCATGTACTTCTTCCTCCTCAATCTTTCTGTTCTCGACCTCAGCTCCATCTCCAGTACTGTCCCCAATTCCATGGCAAATTCCCTGTGGTACACCAGGACCATCTCCTTCTTTGGTTGTGTTGCACAGATATTCCTGTTTTCCTCCTTGATTGTAACAGAGTATTGTCTCCTCACCATCATGGCCTACGACCGCTACGTTGCCATCTGCAAACCCCTGCACTACGGGACCCTCCTGGGCAGCAGAGCTTGTGTGCACATGGCAGCAGCTGCCTGGGGCACTGGGTTTCTCAATGCTCTGCTACACACAGCCAATACATTTTCACTACCTCTCTGCGAGGGCAACACTGTGAAACAGTTCTTCTGTGAAATCCCCCAGATCCTCAAGCTCTCCTGCTCACACTCCCACCTCAGGGAAGTTGGGCTTCTTGTGGTCAGTGCCTGTTTACTCTTTCCATGTTTTGTTTTCATTGTGCTGTCCTATGTGCAGATCTTCAGGGCTGTGCTGAGGATCCCCTCTGAGCAGGGACGGCAAAAAGCCTTTTCCACGTGCCTCCCTCACCTGGCCGTGCTCTCCCTGTGTGTCAGCACCTCTTTTTTTGCCTACCTGAAGCCCCCTTCTATGTCCTTCCAATCCCTGGATCTGGTGCTGGCAGTACTGTACTCAGTGGTGCCTCCAGCATTGAACCCCCTTATCTATAGCTTGAGGAATAAGGAGCTCAAGGATTCCCTAAGGAAAGTATTTGAACACCCACTATTTCAACATCATTAAAGTGCTAATAGACCTTATAGGACTCCCATGGTACATCAGGAAAATTCAAGACTATTTTCATTCTTTATTTCATATTTTTTATTGAGCTGTGATTATATTAATTGCAATGAAATAGTATGATTTATCCCCCTTCTAAGCATTCAGCATGGATTGTCTGAGCTTCTGTCTCAACGTGCTGTTGTGGTTTAACCCCAGTGGTCAGGTCAGCATCACACAGCTGTTCACTCACTCCCCCATAGCTGAATGGGGGAGAGGTGTGGAATGGTAAAACTGAGAACATTTGTGGGTTAAGATAAAGACAGTTTAATAGGTAAAGCAAAACCCGTGAACACAAGCAAGGTAAAATAAGGAAGTCAATCAGTTCTTCCCATCAGCAGGCATGTGTGCAGCCATCTCCGGGAAAGCACGGCTCCATTGCACATAATGGTTACTTGGGAACATAAATGCCATCAATCCGAACATCCTCCGCTTCCTTCTTCTCCTTTCAGCTTTTTATTGTTCACCATGGCTTCATATGTAATGGAACATCCCTTTGGTCAGTGGGGGTCAGCTGTCCTAACTGTGTCCCCTCCCAGCTTCATGTGCATCCCCAGCCTCCTCGCAGGTGGGGTGGGGTGAGAAGCAGAAAAGACCTTGAAGCTGTGTAAGCATGGCTAAGCAGCAACAAAAACATCCCTGTGTTATCCACTGTTTTTATCACAAGTCCAAAACATGGTGCCATGCAATCTACTGTGAAAGAGTTTAACTCTATCACAGATAAAACCAGCTCATGTACCCACAGAACCAATCCTGCTGCATAAATATATAATCCAGCAGAAATTAATTTGTCTGAGCTCCTATCTCCTCAAATGTTCTCTGAATCTGGGAGCACAACCCAATGACAAAGAAAGCATTAAGGAGCCAAATTCCAACTGTCACATGGAGGAGCAGCCCACGGGGCTGTTCTAGGGTCTTCATGGATGCAGAGGGACAGGCTCAGATTCCCAGAGGGATCTGTTAAAAACCAAGGGTTGGACTCCCTTCTTGGTCACACATGTCCACTCAGACAGCAACTGGTCTTTGACTTATCTGCCTGGTGCTGCCCACCTGCAGTGGGGCTGATGGCAGATGCCATCCTGAAGAAGAACCAAGACCTGCTGGGAGAGCTCAGGGGATCTACAGGGACAGTGTTGGCTCTGGGTGGGTGGTGAGTGACAGCTCATAACCTGAGTGACCGTCCAAGGAGGGGTCTTCTAGAGGAAAAATTGAACCTGAGGAGTCAATGGACTAATGAGTGCTGGATTGGCCCTGGCTGGAAAACAGGTGCCCACCAAAGCTGCTGTATCACTCCCCTTTCTTAAATGGACAAGGGAGAGAAAAGATAATGAAAGACTCATGGCTGAAAGGACAGGGACAGATCATTCACCAATTGCCGTCATGGGTAAAGCAGACTTGACTTGGGGAAAAGCAATTTAATTTGTACCAATCAAATCGGAGTAGGATAATGAGAAACAAATACTAAATCTTAAAACACCTTCTCCCCACCCCTCCCTTCTTCCCGAATTCAACTTTTCTCTCATTTTCTCTACCTCCTCCCCCCGCAGCAGCACAAGGACATGGGGAATGTGAGTTATGGTCAGTTCATCACACGACTCTGCCACTCCTTCCTCCTCTGCTCCTGCATGAGGTTCGCCACACAGGAGACAGTTCTCCATGAACTTCAGCATGAGCCCTTCCCATGGGCTGCAGTTCTTCAGGGACTGCTCAGGTGTGAGTCCCCCACAGGGACACAGGTCCTGCAGAAAACCTGCTCCAGCATGGGCTCCTCTATCCACACGTGCACCAGTCCTGCCAGGAGCCTGCTCCAGCATGGGGTCTCCACAGGGTCACAGCCTCCTTTGGGCATCCACCTCCTCCTATGTGGCGTCCTTCATGGGCTGTGGTTGGATATCTCCTCCAGCATTAACCTCCATGGGCTGCAGGGACCAATCTGCCTCACCATGGTCTTACCACGGGCTGCAAGGGAATCTCTGTTCTGGTGCCTGGAGCACCTCCTCCCCCTCCGTCTTCATTACCCTTGGTGTATGCAGAGTTGTTCCTCTCGCATTTTCTCACTCCTCTCTTCTGACTGCTGCTGCTGTTGCACAGGTTTGGGTTTGTTTTCCCCTTCTTAAATATGTTATCACAGAGGCACTACCACGATCGCTGATTCATTCAGCCTTGACCATCGGCGGTTCCATGTTGAAGTCAGCTTTCATTGGCTTTATCGGACATAGGGGAAGCTTCTAGCAGCTTCTCACAGAAACCACCACTGTAGGCCCCCTGCTTCTGAAACCTTGCCACACAAACCAAATACAAAGGTAGACCAGAAGAACCTAGAGCTGTAAGGGAGTGCCGGTGGGCAACAGGTTCACCATGAGCCAGGACTGTGCCCTTGTGGCCAGGAAGGCCAATGGTATCCTGGTGTGCATTGAGAAGAGTGTGACCAGCAGGTCAAAGGAGGTGATCCTCCCCCTCTACTCTGCCCCGGGGAGGCCACATCTGGAGTACTGTGTCCAGTTCTGGGCTCCCCAGTTCAAGAAAAACAGGGAACTACTGGAGGTAGTCCAGCAGAGGGCAACAAAGATGATTAGGGGAGTGGAGCATCTCTCTTGTGAGGAAAGGCTGAGAGAGTTGGGTCTGTTCAGCCTGGAGAAGAGAAGGCTGAGAGGAGATCTGATCAATGCTTATAAATACCTAAAGGGCGGGTGTCCAGAGGATGGGGGCAGGCTCTTTTCAGTGGTGCCCAGCGACAGGACAAGGGGCAACAGGCACAAAATGCAGCACAGGAAGTTCCACATGAACATGAGGAGGGTCTTCTTTACTGTGAGGGTGACAGAGCACTGGAACGGGCTGCCCAGGGAGGATGTGGAGTCTCCTTCTCTGGAGAGATTCAAAACACGCCTGGACGTGTTCCTGTGCACCCTGCTCTGGGGGTACGTTCTTTAGCAGGGGGGTTGGACTAGATGATCTCTAGAGGTCCCTTCCAATCTGCACGGTTCTGTGATTCTGTGACCAGGAGCACTACCGGGAAATTGAGAGATGGCATTAGTGAGGTTACTGCTTCCCAATTTCAGATCCCAGTACAGGAAAGAGATTGGAAATCTGTAGTAGGATTAGCAAAGGGCCCCCAAGATTGTCATTTGCCTCTGAGGAGAGGTTGAGGGAGCGGGGCTTGTCATGTCTGGAGAAGGGAAGTTCTTGGGGGAACATGCAGAAGCACTACATTGTTCCCAGGAAGCCTGAGTCAGGCTCATGTTCGTGGTACACGGTACAAGGAAAAGAGGCAGTGGGCTGAAACAAGAGACAGGCTGGATACAGGGAGGAATTTTTCCAACATGAAGATAGTAAAATGCCGGAAGCTGTTTCCCAGGGAGTGTGCAATGACTGTATCCCAGAAAGCGACCAAGACGTGTTTGGATAAAGCCCTGAGTTATCTGGCCTGACCCTTTGTTGTGCAGGAGGTTGGTCAAGCCACCTCCCAAGGCACCTTGCAGCCTGAATTATGCTGTCCTTCCTTCCTCTTCATGTTTTCAGATTAGGGAAAGCTCTAAGGTTCTCTCTGACCACGGAAGTCATTCACATCAAGTGCAGGGCTGCTTCACAGGCGCCCCCAAACAGCCCTGACCACATCCTTTGCTTCCCTTTTCATTTCCATTTTCCCTCTCCCCACAATACCACAAGTTCTTCTCTTTTACTATCCTAATATCCTCCAAACAGAACAGCCTACCCTGTCAATCCTTTCCCCAGTGGTCATGTGTTTGTTGTTTTGTACAATCTTTTGCTATTTCTGAGATGGTTCTTGGCGTATTTTCCACCTTGTCTATCAACTTTATTAAGCACATCATTCTCATTACCTGTAGCGTCCTCCTGCAAGTCCCCATATTCTTCTCCTGTTTGAGACACTGGCCCATGAAGCTTAGATGGGATGCTGGGTTGTCAGTCCAGGGGGACCTTGACACAGTTGTGGATTTGGCCAACAGAAACCTACAGAGGTTTTACAAGTTGTCCTGGTTTGGACTAGAAGAGAACCAACTAGTAATTTTATGTTTTAGTTAAGTCTCTTCTAAGACACCGCACTCTCTGAAATTTACTGCATGTTTTTCCACACAGTAGCTGCTTCTAGCAGTGATAAGGCTCGGTGTTTGTATTCAGTGCTGGAACAGCAGTAGGAATGGTGTGCAGAAAGGCTCTTGCTTATAGTTATCCCTATGGAGACCAAGGTCGATGCTTGCTTCTGCTGACATTCTCATGCACCTGAAATGAAAGAGAGGAAAAGGGGTCACCCCTGCGACCCTGCGGTGGGGAGGAGTGGGTGAGACAGGTGACCCACAACTGACCAAACGCAGTATTCCATCCCATACGAGTCATACTCGGTATAAAGCTGAGGGATCGGGAGGATCGCTCTCTCTTCTTCTATGGCCAGCGTCCGAGGAGGACTCTCTCCAAGTCTTCTGCCTTTGATCCCATTCCATACATTCCTGAATCCAGTTCCTGTCTGCCGCTGAGTCCAGTACGGGTCTTTTTTTTTTCTTGTGGTCTTTCACCTGACCAAAGAGAAGTAACCTTATCGTGATCTTCTAAATCACATGACTGCTGCAGGCCTTTCAGCTTCTCAGACAGACACGACAATGTGCCGGCTGTTGTCCCGTCATGTACTCAGGCACAGTGGACATGACAACCTATATCCAAGACCTCTTTCTGGACAGGCCCTATGGGGTACTTTGGCAGAGGTGCTTTCCCAGCCATGCTCCTGCTGTTGGCCTATCAGCTCCAGAGACAGAAGTAACCTCACAGTCCCCTTCTGAGCCATACAATTCTTACTGGGTTATGAGTTTCTGAGACACAATTGATCTCGTAATATCATCCTCATCCATCATCCTCCTCGTGGCCCAGGACCTGCCCAGATAAAAGTATGCTTGCTTTATCAAATTTACCAAATATATTTCCTACTAATGATTTGAGTGGAAAACATTCTTCACAGGAACTGCTGCATTTATGTTGACACCTTTTATATCTCCTCTTCTGCTTTTTATTTTTTTTAATCCTTCCTCTACCTATTCTGTTCTCAAACTGTCTTCAAGGGAAAGATTTATTGAATCATAGAATAATTCAGGTTTGAAGAGTCCCCTGAACACCAACTTGTCTCATTCTCATGCTCAAGACAGGGTGAACCACTTGAGGTTGTTCAAGGCCTCCAAAGAGTTTTCTTTGTTCTCAAAGCAGCTGAACGTGCGATTCATCACATCATAGCAGGGGATAATAAAGACATTCAACTGTGTTGGCCCAAGTGCTTGTCACTGAGGGATGCCACTAGGACCTGGCTGCATGGAGGGCTTTGTAGCACTGATGACATTTGGGCTTGATTGTACGATAACTTCCCACCCAACATCCACTTCTTCAGCCCAGATAGCACCCATCTGGCTATAATGACACCATAGGACACCATGTTCAAAGGCCTCACAAATTTCCATGTACACAACATGCCTTTCTCCCCCTCTCCGATTTTGACTGACCAATCCCTTTCTTGTCTTTCAAGTGCCTGGAAGTGGCTGCAGGAGGACCTGTGCCATGACCTCCCCAGGGATGGAGGTAAGCTGACCAGCCTGAAATTCTCCCAAACCTCATTCCTTCCCTTCTTGAAGATGAGTTTAAAGTCTGCCTTTTCCAAGGACCCCAGAACCTCTCTGATTGCTCTGGCACTTTTCAGAGCACAATCCAGAATCACGGGCAAGGGTGATACAGAAGATGGGAACACTTCAATGATCCCATCCAAGGCCACTAAGATGGATCTCCCTGGGCCAGTGGGGTTTGATCCTGGAGTCACACACAGAACTGCCAGGGTTCTGTCAGGCATCACATGTGAGCTGGCCTCATGGACTCCTTATGAACCCAGGGATGCTCAGAGTCAAAGTCTTTCCCTTTAACACACAGAAGTAGGAGTCAGGTGCCTCTCTGGCCTCGTGTTGCCACTCCAAAAGCATGGGTGGCAACGCAGCCCTGTGGTGTATTGCCTTGCTCTACACTCATCTGAACTGCCTCATGTCATGAGGAAAGTACACAGGGAATTTGGTTCAAAGAAGCACATCCCAGTGCTGCATTCTCATGGTTTCCCATGGGACGTTACTCCCACAATGAAGTAGAGCCCTTTATTTCGTTTAAATACACAGAAAGCACAACTTGACATTTACACAACCACTCCATGAGAAAAGAAAAGCAGAAACTAAGTTAGGGAAGGAGACAGCAACATTTCCACAAATAGAAAACCAACAACAAAAATCATTGCAGAAAACCGTCCGGGCCTGCAATGAGTTCAGTTGTAAATGTTATGGACAAAATGATGGCCAGTTTATTGTTGCAGAAAAACGTCCAGCTATCAGTTTCCACACTGCATCCTTGACCTCCTGATTCCTTATGCTGTAGAAGAGGGGATTCAGTGCTGGAGGCACCACCGAGTACAGAACTGCCACCAACACGCCCAGCAAAGGGGAGGAGACGGATGGGGGCTTCAGACAGGAAAATATGACAGTGATCAAAAACTGGGAGAGCATGGCCAGGTGAGGGAGTCACATGGAAAAAGGCTTTGTTCTGCCCCTGCTCAGAGGGGAACCTCAACATGGCCCTGAAGATCTGCACATAGGACAGCACAATGAAAACAAAACGCACAAATGCTACTAAGAGACCAAACACAATAAGCCCAACCTCACTGAAGTAGGCATCTAAGCAGGAGAGCTTGAGGATCTGGGGGATTTCACAGAAGAACTGGTCCACAACATTGCCTTGGCAGAGTGGTAGTGAAAATGTATTGGTCGTGTGCAGCAGAGCACAAAGAATCCCACTGCCCCAGGCAGCTGCTGCCATGTGCACACAAGCTCTGCTGCCCAGGAGTGTCCCGTAGTGCAGGGGTTTGCAGATGGCAGAGTAGCAGTCGTAGGCCATGATGGTGAGGAGGTAATACTCTGCTGATATTAAAAAGACAAAGAAAAAGACCTGAGCAGCACATCCGAAGAAGGAGATGACCCTGGTGTCTCACAGTGAGTTGAGCATGGATTTGGGGAGAGTGGTGGATGTTAAGCAAAGGTCAAGGAGGGAGAGGTTCAGGAGGAAGAAGTACATGGGGGTGTGGAGGTGGTGGTCACAGGCTATGGTGATGATGATGAGGCCATTGCCCAGGAGGGCAGCCAGGTAGATGCCCCGGAAGAGCCAGAAGTGCAAGTGCTGCAGCTCCCGTGTGTCTGCAAAGGCCAGGAGGAGGAACTGGGTGATGGAGCTGCTGTTGGACATTTGCTGCCTCTGGGCATGGGGGGGACATGTCCAAGGAGGAAAAGGCAGTGACTAATTAGGGGATACTCTGAGCAAAATCAAAGCCATTTCTCACACACCCTCCCACTGCTACACACAACCATTCACTTTTCTAGAAAACCGTCCTTCAGCCTTGTTCTTTGAGCCCTCGTTGGTGCTGACTGGACCTTGAGGAGCAGTGTCTCTGCCCACTGGCTGCCAAGGATTCAGCCCTTCTCTGCAGCAGGGGGTTCATGGGAACAGTGGGGGCAGGAGCCAGTCTTGGGTTTTGGATTTGTCAGATGTCAGATGCTCCTAGTGTTGAAGGTCCGGTCAGCATCTGCACTCCCAGTGATAAGGAACTGGGATGGCAGAAGGCAGCTTGAGAGATTTCAGTTTTGATAAAGTTCCTTTGATCTCACCTGGGAAGTTTTCTGGAATGTCAGAAACCCTCAGCATTTCTGCTGCCTTCAGGGAGAACAGAGCGAGTCCTGTGAGGCAAAAGGATTGCCTGTGGCTTAGTGCAGAATGAAGGGGGCTGGTCTGTCCATCTGTCTTGTTATGAGCTGCCCTGGGATTGCACCTCTCTCAGATGGATGGTAATCACCCTCCCGTATTACCCTGAAATCCACCAGGCACCGCTGAGAGAGCACAGGGATCCACCCCAGGCATCGAATGTCTCACCCTTCCTCAAGGTCTCAGCACCCCACCTCTAGCCCAGGACTCACACGGCTCATTTCACAAACCCAACAGCATTTTCTCTGTCGTAGCATCTCTGTGCTTCTATGTGGGGCTTTCAGAAAACACAAAGATACTGTAGGGCAATTTTGCATCCTGGAGGGAAGCAGAAAACTGGGAAGGAAATCTCAAGGAGATAGTCAAGTGTCCTAAAGATGGCATTTGATTAAGAGTGATTCAGCTCATTCCCCAGCCCCACAGGCTGCATTACCCACAGTCCCACAGCTTAGAGCAAAGCTGGGACACTTGTTCCCATGGACACAGCTGCATGAAAGGACCCACAAGGTCAGGGTGTGACTCTGCAG
>VZSC01007899.1:3070-36439 GCA_013398225.1 Steatornis caripensis
AGCAGGGTCTGCACCACAACAATGTCGAAAAGAAATCGGAAGACGGACAATGTTATGGGGATCCTGACCTGACCCAGTGCTGCAGATTAAGTTAGCTTTGTTCATTTTACCAAGTTATTTCTGTTGTCAATAAAGGTTTACCACTTTCTTAGTCATGCTGGCCTAAGCAGATGAAGGTCCATGCTTTTTGTTATGTAAAACTGAAACACTGACTAAACTAAAAAAAATGCACATGCTTGCTTCACACCTTCAGGACTACTAGTAGGAGTTAGTATTCCTATAACTGTCAAATACTAAATTCCTCATATTTAGAGAATAAGCCACTTGAGAGCAAGGTGTTCTGGGCACAGCTGGATAAATGTGGTCCTGAGCACAGAAAACGTTTCCCCTATAGTCAGTCAGCTACCCTGTGCAATTCCACTGAGACAAATTATCAAGAAAAGGAAAAAAAAAGTAACGATTGCTTTTAGTTTGGCTCAGGCACTTTAACTGTTGCTGAATAAGCAACTTTTATTAGCTAAGAAATTTGCCCGTGTCTCTTCCCCATTGCTAAAGGAAGAGTTTTATTTGTGTTATAAATAAACACAATTACATCTTGAAATCACCAAAGGCAGCAACACTTTCCTGCAAATATGTTAACTATGAACTTTAAAAATTATCTGAGGCCTGAACAAGAGTAGCCGTGTGGATAACTAACTTGTATCCTGAATGTTCAACCTGTCCTGATAGGAGTCATGAATGAGAACAGCACAGCATCAGTCAAAGCGTAATAGTCAGACTGGGAATATAAACATGCAGACTCATTATCATCAGAGAAACACAGAAAAGGAATCCTTAATGGCTAAAGTAGATCTGCCAAAGAGATACGTAAGTCTAAACTGCAAAGTTTTTGCAATTGGAATGAAAAGAGTTTACACTAATACGTGCAATGTTTTTCTTTTAAAAACATGGCAGTCAGCTAAATCCTCTCATTTTTTTCAGGGTGAAGAAACCTGAAATTCAGAGAAAGGTTTCTGTGTAGTGCTCAGTTGTTTACAATTGGAAGCAACAGGCTTTTCTCATAGGCTCTCATAACAAAATCCTCTGTGAAACTGTCAGCTGTTCTCACCTGTATCTTCTCCCTCATGTTCTCTTATGAATGTGTATGACCTCCTTCTGCAGCACTGGGTTGAGCATGGAGGAAGATTACTGGACTGATCAGTGGATCCTAGCTTTCAGGTTGTTGTGGTGAGGAGTTGGAAGGGGACGAGAAAGCTAGGGAAGAGAGATAGTCTGAACCTGAGGACCCAAGCTGCTTTTACAGACCTGCAAGTCTCCTGCACTGAAGAAGATATTTGAGAAACCTGAAGCCCTGCTGTGACATTTGCTTCTGGGCTTCTGGCTGCAGAATGTGCTTAGTGTGCCCTTGTCTGATAGGGCTACTGGCACAGCAGGATTTTTCAGTGGGATGTTACTGCACAGGGACTTTAACTCTTTTGGGGTGTCCTTCTGCCTATGGGAATGCCATCTGCCTGCAAACCCTTCCCTCCAAGGGCAAGCTGCATTACATTATGTTCTGCTGTCTATCCAAACCGGTATATAAGAGCACGTAGAGTGTGAAGAAAATATAAAACCAAAGATGCTGTGCTTCTTCCCCGGCCTGAGGATCTGATGCGGTTATGTTACTGGTCAGGACACCCGTGGTGAAAGCAGTGTAAGAAGAAATGAGGAGCAGAGTCTTGCTTATAGAAACGCTGAGATCAGTGCTCAGTAGACCTAGTTGTCAACTGGGAGGTAAAAACAAAAGTCAACTGGGAGGCTTGTGAAATTTTTGAAAAGATCTTCAAACATACTGAGCGGATAAAGTCTCAGAAGAGACCTGTATTAATATAAAAACTGTAAACTGAAGAATGCCGTTTTCCATTTGCTGTTGCCGCTCCGTAGTAACACATCAGTGGAAGTTCAGTTTTACAGGATGATAAAGCCACGGATTAGAAATTAGGCGGGAGAGTCATTGCATTGCACTCGCTGGGTGGTTCTGCACCGTGCAGCTGAAGCATCCTGTAAAATATCTATCTGTAAATGACTAAACCCACACAAGAAAAACTTTAATTGGATGTTTTACAAGCAAAGGTAGAAGAATATTTCACATTTTAAACTTAATCGCCAAAACAGGGCGCAAGGGAACAGGGAGATTGCAAGTAGTGCGGTGGTGCTCCCTGGTGGAAGCAACGCACCGCGTGCTTCTCCAGGCAAAACGGAGTCGGTGGTCGTGTGGAGTGTTTTCAGCGTAAGGATGACAAAAACAGGAATGCGAGCTGACAGAAACTGTATACTCTGCAGAACTATTGAATCTGCTGAACTGCGGATGGCAATGGGAGCTTCAAAACAGTTTCAGAGGGGAACGGAGTTTGTGGTTAGCCTGGCACCAGCACACATGGGGGAGGGGAGGATGTATTGTAGATGATAAATTGAAGTTTAGGCCTATATCTGACAGGATTTTAAAAAGGCATTCTTTCTGAAGTACAATGTCAAAGTCACACCACTGCATTTGGAAGCTGCTTGGTACATAAGACGGAGATGCAAATACTCTTGTGTTTGTAGCTTCTATTTTCTTTTCTTCTATTAGGTAAATGAACGCAGAGCTACTCTGAGCCTAAGGGAAGCCTTAAGAGGCAACATATATTCTAATAACAAAGAGGTCTTACTGTTGTTGTTTTAAAAGTATTCATAATTTTCAGCAAAATGCAGAAAGGTGGTAGTCAAAGGTGATGTACACCCTTTACTCTGATTCTTTTATTGGCGAGCGCTTCTCTCAAGGTTTGATTAGAAAACACAACCGTGGTTTTATCAGTAGGAAATATCCTACAGCAATAAACGAATGGGATAAACATACAAATAAATAAATGTTAAATCAGATATCCATGTACATATATAAGTCCTTCGAATTTATTTTAGAGTAGTTCATAGCATTAGTGCCTACAGGCAGTGGATAAGATAGATAGCTCAATGCCTCATTATTGTTCAGCTCCAAAATACAAGGAAAGATCTTTCCTGTGCCGAAGGGCTTAAATACTTAAGTAGAGAAGCGGAAAGGAGAATAAGCATGAAGTTTTATTACCCCCTTTGACAGAGTTGAAATTTAAGTATAAAGAACCTGAGTCAGCAAAACACATAAGCACATGCTTGAGCGCATTCTTTTCTTCAACTTATTTTGCTGAATGGAAACAGCACTAAGCATATTCCAATCAACTTCATTGGATGAGGGTTATTTGACTCGTTTATGCTCAGAAAGGACTTCTGAGGCAAAACCAAGAATTTGCCTGGGAGCAGCCCTTTCTAGACCTAATATTCTAAACCCCTTCGGTTGGAAGTTTAAAATCACCCAAGGCAACCTATGCAGCCTATGCGGAGTAAGTAACTGGATTTAGTAAAATTACGTACAGGGTTAAAAAAGGTCTTACATTATCCTACCCCAAGATGTATGCTGAGAGCATGGCAGGAAATTTATACGGGAGGTGTTTAGGAGAGGGGCACATCACAAAACTGCAACTGATGATTCCTTTGCCAGAATGCCATTTTTTGGGTCAATATTTGCTGTACAAGTTAATCTTGGCTGAGCATTAACATGAAACAAATGTGTCTCATGGTGGTATCTGCCAATATTTAACAGGGAGCTCATATAAGCATTTCTCCCTTAGCCTTTCATTGATTCTGTTTTAAGGACCTGTGTTGCTGAACACAGGAGACTCAGGGCAATGGAAATTTGGGTATTTCTTCTTCACTTTCTTGGACTCAAGCAAGAAAACAACAAGCCAACACAAAATGGGAATGTTACCCCCTTGTTCCAGAGTACACTGATAGCCCAGAGAAAGTTTGCTGGTGCAACCGAGCACATCTGTAGTTAGAGGACAAAGGGGGACTTTGTATTTCTAGATATAGCTGGAATAATTCAGCTCTGGGTTAAATTTTTATATGATTTTTTAAAATGATCACTAAAGCTAAAGCATCTTTATGGAGGCTAATGCACTAAAATTGCAGAAGTGTGAACACTGAGCAGCAAGAAAATAATTCTAAACTCCCATTTGGCTTTGTGGTGTTATTTCTAACTGGACATCCAAAGAAATTCCCTCCTCTTTGTGGCCAGACTGATTTTATTGCTTGTATGTTTGGTGGTACTGCTGACATGGAGAACCAGTTCATGCACAGTCACTGCAGAGCCAATCTCTCTGCCTTCACCTTCCAACTCCTGGATCCCTCACATGGTGCTACACTTACTTTCTTTCCCATATTCTGTGTTGCTGAACAGTGAAGGTGGCTATGTCACCACAAATTAATATGAGTTGCCATTTGTATGAAAAACAAATCACCACGTATATCCTTAACATCATTATTTGTGTTCATCCAAAGGAATTCAGAAACCAGACTTTTCAATTTTTAGAAATGAGATGAATGAAGAAGTTGTTTTGTGGAGCTGAAAGAATTGCCTCTTCAGGGCCCATCTGCTACTCTTGAAAGCTGTCTAACAGCTCTTCATTAAACTATGTGATTATTCGAATTCAAATGTATGTTTTCTGTAGCTTTTCAATGCCGTAATTTTCTGTCTATGAATTGATGTATAGGTACTGGATTTGTCTATTTACCCATCGGTGGTTTTGGAAGTTACACAGGAACTATTTTTCTCCCTAAATGAACTTGCTTTCCAGGCAGACAGATGAAATTCCTTTGCAAGATCATTCTGTACTGTGATTCAGGTCCTGCAATGTAAATAATCTAATTTTTTAATGATTTAATTCTGTAAACGAAGAGGAAATTATTCAAGGAATGTCCTTGAGAAAATGATGTATGCATTTCTGCAAGTCATTTGCAGAACAATCAGGTACAGAAAGTAAAAATCCATTTTAACTTTCCTCTGTATTGCCACATGGTGGCCACATAGCTCCAGCGATGTGGGCTGCTGCTGCAGCAACAGTGAGAAACCGTTGATAATTCCAGAATGCAGCCCACACGAAGAGATTTCATCCACGCCAGTCTTCTGTGCAAACTACTTCTCCTACAAATTCACTAACATCTTCTAAAAACTCAGGTAATATAATTCCACAAACTATGCAGTCTTATTATTGGACTCGTTATTTAGACTGAAACCTGTTGCAATCACAATACTAGAAGTACAAACATAAATGGATGAGAATTGGAAAAAAATCTTAAGGAAATCCTCAAAGACCTTTTTTCAAGTTCTTCTGAAAATGAGTGAATTTACTGTAATAAACTACGATATTTTAACACTATTTACATTTTACCATTAATAATGAATGTAACATAAATATCATGAGCATTTTAATAATGCATTCATCACATCAGTTTCTGTATTAAAATTGATTTACCTTAAAACAAATATCATGCTTGATCTCGCAAAATATTTCTACAGAGAACCAAGCTCAAGCCTGATGCAGGATTACAGTGGGCACAGTTTTACCATCACTACAGTGTTTTCCTAGTTCAGTCCTCTGTGCAACACCCGATGCCGCCCCGGCAGCTGGGTATGGCATTCAGGTACTCCAAACATGGCCCACAGGAGCAGGACTCAGAGGGCTTCATACACATCACCCACTCCCCTGGGGTGCCTGGGAAATGCTTGAGAGCCTGACTTCAATCAGTTGCCAAAACACATGTCAAAATTCAGAAAGAATTACATATAAATGCCAAATAGGAGGAAGTCCATCTGACTTTAAACTAGAACCTATTGGAGATTGTTTTCATTTCCCCCAGGAATATTTTGGCTTTGGTGAGAAAAAATCAAAACCTGAACACTCTCCAGTGAACATGCCAAATAGTGAATCAAAAATGTTGCCATGGCACCTTGTAAGAATTGTGACTGTAATGCCAGATGCATCTGCCATCTGCTGTGAGCAGTGTCCTGCAAAATAGGGCTCTAGGTGAGGGAAAGGAACTTGCCAGCCCATGCAAAGAGCGTTTGGGAGAGCTGTCCAGCTTTGCCTTAGCCTGTGCAACCTGCTAGAGGTGATCCAGCTTTTACAGGGCTGCCTCTTAGAGATTCCCAAATAAAACTGTTGCCAAGCCAATGCCCAGCCTGGACTAAACTGGCGGGAAGGGCACAGATTTGACAAGCCAAGGCTTCCCCATGACAAAGTTTCATCCCCACGGACCCATGAGCCATCGCATGGTACATCTGCCCAGGGCTCCTTGCAGGGCCTTTCCCACTGCCATTTTGCACTGCAGTCCTTCCCAGGAGATTGCAACTTCTGCGGAAAAATACAAACTGACTATCAGCACTGACATGGTAGAGTTTCCTTCCTCACTGTGAAAAGCACAAATTCCAGCCTGGGGTAAAGTGGAACGTGGGGTGAGGCCAGGTCCCTACATGGATGAGCTAGCCCAAAATTCAAGTACCTAGAGAACAAGGTAGGGACATACTACTTTCTGTGAACATATTTTTCTGTGTAGGAGCCCAGATCTGAAGCACCACATTAAAAACCTGCTGGTAGCTCCCAGGGGAAAGAGATCATGCACAGAAAAAATTCCCCAATGGACATAGTTTTTCAGCCAAGGGAGAGAGGATAAGCAGCATGCAGCCAGGGTGGGGACACTGTAGACAATTTCTGCCATGTCACAGAGCTAACCTCACGATGCCAGAAAATGTCACTGAGGGACTGTCACGCCACAGCTTCCCACACCTTTTCCCCAGGATTTCTCTACTAGGCCATAAAGTCATGGGATATAGAGCAATGAGAAATTCAAGTTCTTTCTGAAATGGCTTTGTAATAATGAGCATTGTCTTGGAAAACTGGAATCACATCTTGCATATTCCTGAGAAAATGCCTTTATTGAGAAGAGATGCATTTCAAGGAAATACCATTATTGTTTCAAGTTGCCCCTTTGTGCGTTCTGTAAATCTTCAAAGTGGCTGAGACTATAATTCATCTGGGCCGTGGGCAGAAGGAGACGTTTCTCCCAAGAGAGGGACAGACTACATGTGTGTGTGGTCTAAGAGAAAGCAGCTTTAATCATGCGCTGAGAGTAATAGGCATTGTACTGTGACTAAATTTACTGTGCTTTCTGGCAGACTCTTTCTGCAGAGAGAAGTGGTGCATTTCAAGCTCTAATCTTTGTTTTGTCTGTAGATTTTCACTCTTTCTATACTAACTTGATACTAAGGGCCTGATCTTCACAAAACGGGGCCCAAAGTCAGCATCTACTTTTGCAGACTCAAGTACCTGCCACATGTGCGTCTGAGTGCAAATCAGAAGTGACTCACAAAGAGCTATGGATATGTAGCTCTGCAAAGTCTCTTCTTGCTTGTATGTTAAAGATTTTGCACTAGTGTAGTTATGTTTCTGAGAACAAGATGCTGGCTGTTTAGTTCAGAGACACATTTTATTCTCATCTCATCACCAAAGGAAACTGAAATATTAAAGTACAAACATGGTGCCAACTGCATTGAATGTTAAATTGAAGTCCTCAGGTCGGCTTTTCTATGGATTTAAATAGCAAGGCAGTCTTTTCAGATCTTTTAAGATTTGGTCATCCTCTTTGTACAAAATTAGGAGAATTAAGGCCAAATCCAAGCATAAAACAACACCATAAGACCCTTGTTGTCCTCATGAAATGGACAAACATGATGTGTTTTCCTTCGGTTTGATTTACACCATCACCATTTGGAAGCACAGTCATTGTTTAGCTGAATCTGCCAAATGTTTTCTATATAATTACGCAATGCAACCGCAAACTCTCCTAGAAAAAGATTTCTTATTTATTTATTTCACTTGATGAGACACTACCAAATAACTAGACATAATTCTCAGGGGAAAAAATCTAGAAGAAACAGCATTTATAAGTAATGTAAGAAAAAAATAGTTGTATGGTTTGTCTTTTTTTAAAAAATTTATCTGAGAACAAGAAAGAAGGAAGGGCAGAAAATAAGAATGAGGCTTTTTTATTTTGATCACTGTAAGTGCAGAAACCTGCAGAAGAATAGGGAGATAACACTGTAGTGAAGTTGTGTGCCATTTTATGCTGCAGAGAGCAAGGGCTGTGTAACGCACTTCCTCAGCCTTCCTTCTGTCCGCCTGTCCTTCTGCCCTACTCGCTGTCTGTCACAGCCAGTCCATCCTGTCAATCTGGAGTTTGGCTTAACGTAGCTCTGAAGAGAAAGTATCTCATTGTCACAAGATGTAACTAGAGCAAGTAGTTCAGATTCTTTCAAAGGTAGGTTATATTTTCATGAATAAAAATGCAATCTGAAGTTGTTTTATCTCGAGTCATAAGTATAATCCTTTAGGGCATAAACTGATCACCAACAGGCTTGACAAAGGAATGTCTTCAGGCACTGTATTATTACCAGCGATGAGTGATCTTATGTTATTCTCCATACAGAAGTACTGAATTGCAGTCAAAATGGTCTTTTAATTTATTAGAACAACACGACAAGGAAGAAAAAACTGTAATGTCTTTCCAAGAAAGACAGGCTGTTGTACACAAAGCATCTACTCAATATGGATGAGGCAGCAGGCACAGTGCTGGATTCACTTTTCAGAAAGCAGACAGTTTTCAGATTTAAAAGAACATTATAAAGTAACCTCAAATTTATCACTAAAGAAAGCAAACCTGCTGATCAGAAAAACAAACTCTTTTCTCCTCCAAAAATACGCCTTTCAAATGCTCCAGCTTGTACCCTCTGAAGGTTCGGAATGTATCTCCCTTTGCTTTCCATTGTTTTTGTGGTGAGAAAAGCAGCTTGACCCTAGTAATTCCTCATATCACATTTTGTTTTTTACAGGTCTGGGGGGCTTTAGGGTAAGCAGTTCTACTCCTGACCATCACATTGCCTCTTGTCAAACAAAATGTCATCTCAGGGGTCTGAGAGCGNTGTGGTGAGAAAAGCAGCTTGACCCTAGTAATTCCTCATCTCACATTTTGTTTTTTACAGGTCTGGGGGGCTTTAGGGTAAGCAGTTCTACTCCTGACCATCACATTGCCTCTTGTCAAACAAAATGTCATCTCAGGGGTCTGAGAGCGATTGCCTGCCCTTGCAGCTCCTGCCAAGAAGAAAATGGACCCACTGACAGTCAGAGGCTGCTGAGTGCCCATAACCACTCTGGGGCAGTTGGGTAACAAAAGAAAAACGTTATTTTTCAAAGCAAAAACAGTGGGCTGCAACAGAGTGGCAGATGGCTACCATCCCAGAAGGATGGGCAGCTGGACATGACCAGGGAGAGGGGAGTTAACTCTGGCGGCCAGTCTTCAGCAGTTGGGGTGATGCACTGGTGGAGGTGGTCGTGAGAGACCTTGTGCCCTCCAGCTCCCAGAAGCTCTCACCACTTGTAGCACACATAGGCACACATAGGCTTGTCCTCCAGCAGCAAAAAGGGAACGAAGTCCCCAGCCAAGGGTGAAGCCGTGGGGGGTGGCAGAACAGTTTCTGAGGGCACCTCAAGACAGCACCATGTGTGGCACGAGCTCAAAGCCTGCAGCAACAGAGCTGACCCGGCCCCCAAAACACAGACGCTGGTGTTCAGCCTTCCCCGATTCCTTTCTTCCATGTGCAATTTCCTGAAAAAGGGTGTATCATTCAAAATGTTTTTAAATAGGTTACACATCCCTTCCCATTATTTTAATTTTAAAATGTTCTGCAGAACTAATTATTTTTAATGTTGCTTAAAAAAAAAAAAGGTGTGGTAAAATAATATTTTTAACTCTAGCAATTTAAATTGAGAACTCTTATAAAATTACCAACAGTCGTTTGAATTACAGCTCAGAAAGAAATATTTCTTTTTATGACACTCACTCCCTTCTTTATATAATATTTAACCCATGGAGCTGTAAAGGTTATACGAGCTGCATACTTTGGAAGGTTTATTCCTCATCCCGCTGTTATGACACACAAATAAGTGACCAAGTAAGTAAGTAAAGCTAAATAAACGAAGCTGGAGAAACACAAGCCAAAGTGAAGCATTGCTTATTCTTAATCCTGCCTCATTTAGGGCACTTCTTTGTGAGAATCCCGAAGTAGCTGAAGATCCCTTCAAAGAAAAGCTAGTTACAGAAAACTTATCCGCGGCACTCATGTGATCAGGTAATGTACTCGATTCACACAAACAGGTAATCCACAGAGCTGCACTCTAGACAGTTAAGTGGCTTTAACGTAAACTCCTATTGCAGAGGGCTGGAAAGCAGATAAAAGCTTCATTTGTCTTCTGAGCCCTCACCGAAAATCTGCCCATTATAAAGTGCAGACCTGTATGAAGTCTCCTGGTGCCTTTTGGATGTGGGGGATGGACTGCTCTCAGCGAGGAGTCAATGACCATCGTGCTCTTGCTCGACTCGCCTGCTCCCGGCAGCAGGATCAGACCGCGGGCAGGGGCTTTGCTCTGTTGTCCAGCATCAGCGAGCTGCGGCGGCTGCTCAGCTGGCCCAAAGGCGTCGCCATGGAGGACACGTCCCTCGGTTCACAGATAGGGAGAGCAACAAAGGTTTGCTTATGGCTCCCGTGAAAAATAGTTTTTTTGTGTAAGGATATTTATCATCCGCTCATGTCATCGTTCCTGGGTTTCTGGTGACAGTTGTGGCATGGACAGCGTACAGAGTCTTTTATCTGTGAATGTTAACATTTCTTTGAAGACTAAGCATGAAATACATTACAACAAGTTTACTGATAGAAGAGCTGGAATGACTTCATAAGAGGAGAGGATCAGAGAAACAGACACATAACTGTTTGTGGCCTCTGTTTAGAAAATAAAGCTATGTTCAAAAGCACAAAACTAAACAAATTTTGCATTTGTTTCAGAAGTCTGAAGTTGAGACGCAGTCCACCTCTCAGTGAAGCCGGCAGGAGTCTTCCCATTGACTGCAATGAGCTTTTCATTCAGCCTCTGCTTGGCCTTAAGTTGTTTGTGATTAAACCTCTTTCCTTCTTTCCTGATAATGCAGACAGGTTTCAATGAAGTTGGCGTGCAGTACACATCCATCACACCCTGAGACACGAGCTTCTAAAGGGAATGCAGGTACCTAGAGCCGCTTCCCTGGGAGCAGGGACAGCCATCCTTCCTCCTGGGTGGCTGTGGAGTAAAGTGGTGGGATACCGTCAGCCTCTGCATCTCCACTGCCTCCACCAGCTTCTCATGCTCTTATAATTAGGGAGAAATTTTATTTCAAAGCCGAATTTTTTGCAAGTCTTGTTGATACTTTCTGTTGTCTTTGAATGCCAGCTGTTCCAGGGTTAAATAAGTAAACTATCTGATGGACAAAATATACCAGCCTCGAACACAGAGTTTTGGATGTATCTTTTAAGTGGTGTGCCAGGAACAAATTTGTAATTAACTAATGTCCCTGTCATCTAACAAGGCTGAATGTGGCAGTGTGATGTTACATCCAAAAGCAGATACCGGTAGCTCATGGACATCAGTAAATGTATATTCAAAATCCAAGTTCCGGAAATCCCCTTATTTTAAAAAATTGTTTGCTTTCCACTAGGGGTACTTGTTAACTTTGGGGCGATTTGTGCTGCTGCTGCTCCCATTAAAATATTGAAAATGCATTTCTGAATGAAGACAATTCATTACTTCGCAATTCTAAGCTTCTGGGAGAAAAAGCCCACGTGGGCTGCGTGCCACCGAGATATGCCGCACAAGCTCTGCGGCCTTCGAACCCTTCATAATCTTTTGTGTTTGCTGGTAGGGGCAGCCCACCCAGCATAAAAAGACATGCAAACGATTTTAACAGACAAGTATTGTGTTGACCAAGGTTTCCAGTGTTAAACTATCCAGAAAGATTTAGGCAATTTTTTCCCTGTGGTAAAACGCATATGTTAGTTTAAAGATGAAGAGAAATGAAATGCGTTATTTATAGCCTGAAATATCTTTAATATTACACACATGTGTATTTCACTTAATCATTGTTTTGATAAATACCCACACTGCTAAACACCTAATGTACAACAGGATGTGGTTCCCACTTAAATTAACAGATGCTATAGTTTCTGATTGCTAATGATGGACCTGTTTGCCAATAAAAACAACTGATGGATCAGCATGTGTGAGCTACTGAACCTCAGCAAAAGCCGAAACTAATGAGAGAGAGAAAAATGCTTCAGGTCACAGTCAGCAGATGGGAACAGGCCAGATGTCTGTCTGGGGCAGGGAAAGTGCAGCATGCATTTAAATATATATCTATGTTTTTATATAGCAGCAACCACTGGGAAGTTCAAATACTTGGTCTAACCAAAGCAATGGTTTTGAAGTTTACTTTTGCAGTTGGGGGACAAAAACAAGCGAAAAGGGTACATCTCTAAATCTGAAGCTTCAGCTATCAGATGGCACTGAAATGGTCATTACATGCAATTTAGAACATAAGAAATAAACTCAAAACGTAAGTCAGATGAAAGCTGCATTAGGTGATTTTGGCAACATAAGATGCCATCTGTGAACAGCTGAAAATAAAATTGTTTTAATTTTCTCTTACGTTTTTATTAAGAAAGACAGGCTATAAAATCTAACTTGTCTAAACAAAATTTTTTGCTAAACTGTGTGACATGCAAACGAATGGAGAATATCAGCTAAAAAAGATGAAACCGTGTCATTTCTAGTAAAGAACCAAGTTATACGGTTATTATATTAAAAGCTAAGCTGATTTCCTAAACATGCAGGCAGTAAATGTATGATGGAAAACGTCAGGATTTTTTTAATCACACGCTACTGCAAAGTTGCGCATATCATATATCGCTCAGTAAAATAAATAAAACCTGTTTATTTTTCACTTGAAAACCTTGTACTTCTGCCCAGATTCAGCAACCTGGTCACACTGTATCTGAGACATTTATTCGTCAGCTAAAAGATACGCAGGTGCTTAAGTGCCTGACTGGACTGGGGCCTATAAGACAAAATTCATTATAAGTAGAAACGCAATTTGTTCATGGATTGAAGCAATTCGAGCATTTCATTTGACTCCTCTATAAATGGAATTTTCCTGTACACAGTTCGCAGCAAGCATATTTTTCCACAGGGATCTGATCCAGACCTCACCGGAGTCAATGACCACGCTTCCACTCGCTTCGCTGTGTTCTGGGTCCGTCCCCAGCCGCGAGCGGGGTACGTCTGCCTGCCAGCACCAGCCCTGTGCTTCGCCCTAAGTCAGAGCGTTCTCAGCTGAGGGAGCCATAGCACTCAAAAAGGAGGTTGACATGCTGAAAACAGTTGGATTGTGCTTTTTGATGTCAACGCTAAGAAGGAAATACAGGAATTTTCCTTCGGAGAAGCCCCCCTAACCCTTCAGGACATTTGGGTGCCGCAAGGCCCTGGCAAGGGCAAGATGCAGGGAGGTGCAAATGGGGGCATTTTTGCCAAAACCTCACCTCCTGTTGTTGCGCCTGGAAAATGGGCTCAGATATATCATAGCAGTGGCGAGAAAATGCTGATAGCAAGTAGGAACAGTGCTGGAGGGCAAGGGGAAGGAGGAAAATGGGAGATACCTGGCTGCCAATGTCTTCCTCGGCTGGTGCGAACAACACTGGATGCAGTATGACACAGGTACACCCACGCTGGGGGAAGATCTTGGTCAGAAAAACACCAGTTTCTGTGGCTTTTCTCCTGCCTTCACCACCCTCTTTGCCCAGGCAACAACCTTGTTATTAAAGAGCTGCAGATAAGACAGCTGCAGGACAGGAGCCTGTATACTGTCTTTCAAAAAGTTTCAGGAAAAGTCCACCCCGTGAATCCTGTAGCGTCTGTCACGGTGTGCGTGCTTTGTATCATGCACGATACCGTGTCTAAAACACATGCTGCTCACTCATTAAAACGTCGGAAAGAAAGGTAGAGGTTACTCAAGCACAAGAGAGCTCCTGTTCGATGGTTTGACTGAACAACAATAGAAATCTGCACCTGCACAAGTTTCTGCCAAAACTGATCTCACACAACTGTTGATCTTGATTAAATTCATTAGACTGAGAGAAATGGATTTCTATACATCTTACTGTGTGCGTTTTATGGGTTATGCTCCTGGGTGGAATATAAGGTGGGTTTTGTTCAGGAGACAGTAGGAAAATCATGCTGAGACTCAGACCTGCATTAGAATTCAACAGATTCAGCAAAAACTTTGGCCAGGACTTATTTTGGACGTCAGTAAAACTCTATTATAGGAGTTTCCGTAAGTTTAAAGGAACTGTCTGAGAGTTTGTATATATTATAAATCCTATTCTGTACAGATTTTGCCTGCAGTAGCAAAGCAGCAACATTTTTCAACGTTTCTGGCTTAAGTTATAAAGCTCTATCCTGGAGCAACGAAATTAGAAAAATATTTTACAAAACCAGAACACAGGTCACATATTTGCGATGTCTTTCTTTAACGTTAGTCCGCTTTGAAAGAAGTTTTATATCACAGCTGCACAGCACACATTGGCTGGTTGCATCCAAAATACGGAAAATAGCTCAAAGGTTTGTCTACACATTTGATAACGTAAGGAAAACCAACAGGCTTTCCTTGCTGATACTTATTCCTCCCTTCTACCTATGCTGTGGGGATGTGTTTTTGTATACGTATACACAGACACACAGAAACATACAAATCTAATTTCTGCCTTTTCACTTTCCTTTGATTTACTGTTGTGCAAACAAAAGGCTTGAGACCTGATTATAATCTTACTAAGTTAATCAGGCTGTTTATGTCAGTAATTAATCAATGTTGCCTGTAAAGGCTCACAACCTGCCCCAAGGTACATAGTTTACCCTTGCCTTTCACTTCGCATCATCATTTGCATCAGTACAAAGGGAGTGCAAACACATGCGCTGCTGTATTCTCTGTTCGCCCTTCGCTCACAACCGAAATCTGGGCAGTAGAAACATGAAACTGAAATAATATAGCAGCATAAAGAATTTGGCATCGTCTGATGTGAAATGGGATAGCGGCTTTGCCCACGTCGTGGTGAACTGAATCCCCATGCCATCGAGCTCCCCTGCCAGGCAGTGCTCCTGTCTGCAGATGCGCCAAAAAGCCTGGGAATCAGTGACTCTGAAGAATGAGCTCCCCTCTTACCTGTACGGCTCACACAGCTGTGTGCTGCCAGAGATAAGAGTCTACAGCAGCACATCTTTTGGGGAGCTCTGCCTTGTTGCAGCTATGCTGAGTTGCGTCTATGGAAAAACAACAGAGCTCGCCAGGGCTAATGTTCTGGCACTGAGATTCACGGACAAGTTTTGTAAACGCGTGTGCCTAAGCGTGGTATGTTTGTGTACACACGGGTGTAGGCTTATAGAGCTAGAAACAAGAAGGTGTCGCAACAGTGGACAAACAGAGTACAGTGCTGTACGTATAGCTCTGAGCTGCCCTGAGAGCAGAGAAAACTGTTTGTAAAGGAATTATTTTAATGTAAGGGAGCCCTCTCTGAGATATGCTATGGGTATTGTTTGAGAAGAAGCAGCGACATTATTCAACACTCCATACCAAGACAGTGTCCTTCCTGCTATAGCAATGTATGTTAAAGCAGGATTAGTATTTTCATTCAAACTGAGATTTGGGCAGAGAGGGTTATATAAAAAAGGAGTAAGATCTGTAGTGCANGACAGTGTCCTTCCTGCTATAACAATGTATGTTAAAGCAGGATTAGTATTTTCATTCAAACTGAGATTTGGGCAGAGAGGGTTATATAAAAAAGGAGTAAGATCTGTAGTGCACCCACATTTCTTTAAAGGCTGTGGCATCGGTATTAGCCAAATAGAGTTAATGGGTTCTTGGGTTTTGCAAAATTTAAGAAATTGGTGAATATTTGTTTTAAAAGAACTGTTTCCTGCTAATGTTTTTACGTCAGTCTCACAATTAAAGCAGTGTTTGCAAGAAAAAGTGTGAAAACATTTTAGTTCTGACACATCGAGGGGGTCAGCTGACCAGCAGACCTGAAATACCCCGGGACTAGACACGTTTAAAAAACAAATGGGAAAAGCAGCAAAAGCATTTTCCCATGTACTGGCACTGAGGACTTGTGCCTGATTTTAAGAAGAACTTAAAAACCACTTTTTTAAAGGGAAAAACATGCCAGATCAACCCTTTAATCCTCAGTATGTCGCCTAGCTTTTCTGTCCACATCAGAGCTGTCCTCTCCTCCCATTGCTGCCTGTCACTGAATAAAAACATCTTTCAGGATCTTGAATTGAGAATTATTATCCAGCTACCCTAACTCTGCTTTGCAAAGGCAGGGTCTGAAGTAATTTCTGAACCGAATAATTGTACAGCCAGATGAAAATTTCTTTGCTACATTCCGTTGTTCTTAGCTAAAGATGAGATGAATAACCCTGAGGTGATGCTTATTTTTCCTCACTTAATACAGAGAGATTTACACTACACACACAAGGTAAGTCAGACAGCGAAAGCGAGGTGAGATGAATCCTATACTGTTATGCACTGAATTATGTGGCCTGGGCTGCACCTGATCAGGCATTCAAGAAAGGCTTCTCTCCAAATCTTAATGCACTCACTGGGAAACATGAGGAGACTGGGGACAGGAGAAATGACTTGGTATTATTTTGGGATCNGACAGAGAAAGCGAGGTGAGATGAATCCTATACTGTTATGCACTGAATTATGTGGCCTGGGCTGCACCTGATCAGGCATTCAAGAAAGGCTTCTCTCCAAATCTTAATGCACTCACTGGGAAACATGAGGAGACTGGGGACAGGAGAAATAACTTGGTATTATTTTGGGATCCTTCCAGATAGACAGGGAGGACCCTCGCCTGGGGACGTCTGATCCCAGAAGAGACCACAGGACTGTGCACAGCACTCGTGGTCAGAGGAATCAGAGGCAGCTGGGAGCAGCCCAAGGGGCAACAGGCATGAAAGCATGCTCTCATTTTATTCAGAGACAAACTTCTACTGACTCCAGTGATGCAGTTTTATGCATTTGCAAGAGACCATCCAGCAGTGACACCCACGCTGCGGTTACGATGGAGGTATGGAAAATCAACATATTCTCAAAGCAATTTCCATATTCTTAGCATATGGCCTGTGCACTGAGCCCTTATTTGGGTCAATGAGAGTTTCTCATGCAGAACGAGCACAGAAAACATGCACAGCCTGTGCCTGAGAGGGGGCATATGCCTGCAATAGCTAAATATTTTAATGGGAGAAACACACTTTAATGAAGGAGCTAACTGCATAAGCCTAGGCAGGTTTTATTGAGGGCATTAATTTACACAATCTGTATGATTGTGTTCTCGTGAAATCTGCCATGCATAATCACTAAAGATGTTAATAAATAGTCAGCAAATCAGAACAGCTGGTTATGATGATATCCAGCTTTTCTAAGAAAAGCCAGACTTTAACCTCACCACCATTAATACTGTGAAACATATTCTGGCCAGTGCATGTGATGGGATACCCTAAACAGATGAACATCCATTGCGCTCCCCATCCTGGATAGTGCAAAAAGGCCTAAGGTTGGCATTTTCTTTGATGTGGACCTTCCAGCATAATTGCCTTTAGTTGAAAAAATAAAACCCAAAGCAAATCCCTATAAATGATGCAAAGGGAGGAAGGCTTTATGTTTTCCTTTGAAGTCATGTGAGATGTTCAGATACAGAGATTGATGCTGCTTGAGAATGTGCCTAGTACGTACCTGCAGTCAGTTTTCAGCACTTCTTTGATAAGAGAGATCCGTTGAGCTTATATTAAAACCACAGTTGTGCACGCAGAAATTGTTCTTTTTGCTGTATATGATACCAAAATGTTTTCATAACTTACATGGCTAAAAGCCACCTCTCTTCCGTTCACCTTTTGCCAGTTCCAGCTAGCAGTTTTGGAAGTCAGTCCAGCAAACTGTCCGTGCTCGGTCTGCATTGCAAAGACCAGCAGATCCACTCTCTGCATTTCTTGCTTTATTAATTACTGATGTATTTATTCTGAATTTCCTCTCACTCAATCACATTTCTGCAGAGCTCGCTGTGTCCATGCTTAGCATGCTGATGTAGTGTAGCTACTCAGATGCTGTTCAAGAAGTTCTGCTTGTCAACATATATTATGTGTCAGAAAACTGCTAGTTTGGAGCGGAACCAAAACTGGTGATAAAATATTGTTATGGCTGGCTGGCAGCTTGGCACCTGGAGAGGATTTAAATTTCCTTAGCAAATAAGGACTGGCATTACGTTCACGGACTAACATTCACGTAAGCATCATACAGAGCTCTCCCTGGCTGGATGTATCATTCAGCCTCTTTTGACAGGTTGTCTTTCTCGATACCTGCTTTCCGCATTCAGCTCACAGAACCAAGAGCCACTAAAAAAGCCTCCACTTTTCCCTTAATACTATTGCTACTATACATTAATTTCCTCTACACCTATAAATAGGTCTCCACTAGCTGATACAGAAACCTTAGCTCTGATAGAGGTCTGCATTGTATATGACAGATCCCATTTCCTTAGACCAAGGAATATTTAATTACATATACAAGGCAAAACACACTCAACAGGACCACTTGTTTGGTCCATTGGAGATCCAGGTGAGAAACTTTGATTTGATTCAGGCAGCCTGGGGCTGTGGTGTTGGATGTCCCAAATGTCAAGACAAAGCCCTACCCACTGGGCATTGCCCACCCTGGCAAGCTCTCCCTGCCATCCTGTGTAACCACCCAGTCCCAAGAAAGTACCATCAAGGACACCACAGGAAAGTCCTCAACGACTTCTACCCCATGATTGACCCATACCATGATTTTTCTGTACAATTCCCTCTGTCCTACCAAAGTGAGGGACTGTCTCTCCTCTCAGGACTGTGCCCATTGATGCAGACCCTTTGCAGCCCTTACCTCACCTCCTTTCCCTCACTGATATCAGCTTCAGCAGAGGCTTTGTCATGGACGAAACTGAGCTGCTAATTTCCTTGGCAACTGCCCCAGCCCCATCAGATGTGCCTGCAGCGGTCCCACCCCACTGCTGGCAGAATCCAGCCTTCAGGCATGACCCAGAGGAAGCGGCTGCCAGCCCCACAGCAGGCCTTTCGGGAACACCAAGATCCCCTGGAAAAGAACCCCAATCCCTAAATCTCAGAGATGACAGATTGCTGCAATTAGCTGTGAGAGTACCTGGCCTCCTTTGTAACCGACAACAGCAGCATCAGGTTTGGAGGTAACAGCAGGCTCCTTTGATAAAGGCCTCTTCCAAATGCCAGCCTGTCACTTCCCGGCAGGAGAAGGACTAAAAGCATTTTGAGAGAAGAAAAGCAACAGCGGGCAAGTTATGTATCTCAGGAAACTTATTATAAGATGCTGCTCTTATAGCGTAGCATTTTATTGTTTGTGTTTATATATAAATCCTGAGAGGTAATCTTCTGCACTTTAACGTTTGACCTTAAAAATGCAATTTTCTCTTTCCCTGTAGCAACTCAGCTTGTACCTAACGATCCACTGAAAAAGATAAGGAACACTTTTTATCTGAAAGAACACTTCACATTTTTCCCTGGATGACATTCAGAATTATGAGTCCCTTTGACTTAGAATTAGATACGTTAAGCGACAAATACAAATGTGGACNGGGAGAAGGACTAAAAGCATTTCGAGAGAAGAAAAGCAACAGCGGGCAAGTTACGTATCTCAGGAAACTTATTATAAGATGCTGCTCTTATAGCGTAGCATTTTATTGTTTGTGTTTATATATAAATCCTGAGAGGTAATCTTCTGCACTTTAACGTTTGACCTTAAAAATGCAATTTTCTCTTTCCCTGTAGCAACTCAGCTTGTACCTAACGATCCACTGAAAAAGATAAGGAACACTTTTTATCTGAAAGAACACTTCACATTTTTCCCTGGATGACATTCAGAATTATGAGTCCCTTTGACTTAGAATTAGATACGTTAAGCGACAAATACAAATGTGGACCTGTCTTTTCCCCAGATTGGTAGGTGTCTTCCCCTTTTGTCTCAGTTTCTTATTTTTTTTGAAACTCAGTCTATGAATATTCTGAATTTGCTCTTCAATATATAGCAGCAGATCATGACATTGCAGATGCAATCATCTTTAAACAGTCAATCAAAAATGAAATCCCAATTTCACACAAATCTTATCTGCAACAATAAAATATATTTTGTATGTTCTCTTTTGTCTTATTTTTTGATGTTTCAAGGGCTCCAAAACTTTTTCAGATGTCAGAATCTGCATTACACTTTTCATTTTAAAATCCAGAGAGAATTATCAAAAATAAAATACATTTGTGACCATATTCTCACCTGCAATAGCGCTTAAAACTTTCCAAATGTTGGAAACCAAGACAGGCAGTGTCTTTTTTTCTTCTTAAATCTGTGCTGACTGCTGAGAATTTTATCAAGGATGGATGTGAAGGATGATTAGACTGAAAATCTTCATGGTTTCCACCCATGGACTGAAAAGAAATAAAGCAAAGAAGCTCATTATTTCTCTTCCCACATCCATCATAGTGATTACTGTACTCTGAAAATTGGACAGTCATGCCAAAGTACAAAGTTTCTTTTTTTTCACTCGTCTCCATACTATATGAGATTTTATGTCTTCCCAGAATAGGACTAAAAAGAACCAATGCAAATAAATTGTTCATTATGAAGGCTATGAGAATACATTTTGCTGTGAAATCTGTAATTATTTTTTTTTATTTTATGAAAAATTGGGCAGACTGAATATCAAAGGACACAGAAAGCAATGTAGAAGCCCATGGGGAAGCTCAGAACAAAATGTTAAAGGGAACTAATTTGATTTGAAAGCGAAATCCTCAAAATGAAGCATGGAACTTAGAATGAAATGACACGTGGGAAAAAAAATAAACCCCATTATTTGACCTAGATCCACTAGAGACAAGGTTTAGTGGAACTAGAATGATTTTGTGCTTTACTTTAAATTGACAAGCTAGAATTATTAATTTTAAAAAATGTCAACATTTTGTGGCCACTTCTATCACTGAGTCCTTATCTCCAGATGTGGAAGCACACCCACCTTCACTACTGTATGTGTGCTTTCCTACCTCACCTCCCATGGGGCAAGCTCTCCTGCACTATCTTAAAGTAAATATTGGTTAAGTTTATGAGGCTGTTTATTTCATAGTAACTTGTGAATGATTAGCCAATGAAAAATCACTGCCTAGAGAAAGCAGATGACTGTTGAATGAGTTGAAAAAACTGTGACCAGGAAAGTCTAATACATCTAGAAGTCAAGAGACTAATGATCAAAACCCGGTGCTCTGCATTGTCTTGTGATTTACCCCATGTTCTGTCTCCCAGACACCCTGCCCTGTTTTTATCTAGGCACACGAGCATACAAATTTTTCTTGCCAAGATGGGAATTCAGGTATTTTTTGCCTTGTGTTAGATAAATCTAGAAATCCTAATCTTCCCTGTCTTGGTAAGCCCATGCTACTTAAAATACTAGCTCCATACGCTGTCTGAATTCTCTCATAAGTCTTCTGATGCCAGAAAATAGCTGGGGATACTTCTTGTATCACAATTTGAATAAATAAAGTTTGTTCTAAATCTGAACAATTTAAATTAGAATGTATTTTCTGAGATTATATTAAAAATGCAGAGTTATTCGTAAAAAATACGAACCCACAAAATACCAGTAGGTAACTGTGCTTCAATTTTAATGTACTTTTTTGTAATAAAGAATTTCATACTTCATGAGCTAGGATAGTGCCAGGTGAATGCTCAAATCAAAAGCAGCCCTGCAGGAACTTCTGTATTTAGCAAGCTAGGAGTTTGCAGCTACTGACCGGTAATTTCACCGTTACTGTTGCTGCCATGACACAGTTGCAAAGCAAAACTTTGGAAAAGCTGATGAGCCAGCTCCAGTTTCTACTTGTGTTGATTCTACCATTCTGCATTTTGAGTCCATTTCATGACATGCTTTATATACTAATCAGTGATTTGTTGCAAAGTCGGGCTTCCAAATGAGTCAAATATAACCCTTCCATAGGTATGGACACTGAGGAACACAGCAGCTAAGGTTGAATTTTACAAACGTGAGTGTTGTGGCTGTGTTATTGCCCATACTTTTTTTTTTTTTTATTATTTTTTAACAGAGAGGAAAACGGAAAGACTAGTTCACTCATTTATCCAGTAGTTTGACTTGAGCCAATCAAGGTAACTTGTATTCTGGATAAGGGATTCAATGCTTTAAATATTTTTTCACAAGACAGATGCATCTGCTGCCTTCAGTAAGAACCTCTGCTCTTGTGGAGGCAATGAATATGGGCTGTGTGTGCCTCGCAGGTGTGCAGAAGACCATTTCCTTCATAGCATGAATTTTATGTCCAAGGAGAGTGAAACAAGCAAGGCCAGGGCTGGAGCATCTGCCCACTGTCTCGTTCTTTTCTTCTCATTCCCAAGTACAATAGGACACAAAAAGTCCAAGGGCTGGTGGGCTCGTGGCATAGCAGGGTAACCTTGTAGCACCATGGTTTCATCATGGTCTTCCCTTTCTGTTAGTGGAGCCAGGGAGTCCTCTGTTGTCAATTAAGCGTGCTACGGTCATGTACAGGAGCTCCAAGCAGAAATCAATCCCTACTCTCCTACACACATGTAAGAAAAGACGGTTTCCAATCCTGCAGAGAGAGACAGATTTTTGTCTAACTAGGACTGTCCACTCTGGCAGATCATGAGTTATAGTCTCGCAAAGCCCAGTTTTGCTTTGCATGTGCCTTTGTCACAGTTTTGCTCTCTGCGACCCCTCCACTGAAGAGATACGTGCTGAGTAATTTGAGGCAGACTAAGATTTTAGTTTTAAGTTGTCCTCATTCTAGCAAGTGAACTGTAAATTACTGCTTTGCCATGTGGTGGAGCTGGTAGACAGCAGTTCCTAGATTTCATTTTTATCGCTGTGGAGGTTGTTGCTATGCTTGGAATCTTTCTTTTTTAACAGTTTTCACAACCATGTTTAGTCTGGTAAACTACCTATAAAACTTAATCTTTGCTTTTGTATTTATATCATAAACCCTCAACACTGAGGGAAACTTCAAAGCTTGATTTTTGGAGTGAGAGCTGCCAAGTCTGACGGCAACTTTCCACACCAACGCTTAATGACAACTCATCTATTATTCCATGAAGAGCAATGCCTCTGAAGGGATCTGTAGATCTCATTTTTCAATTTATAGGCGACAGAGTAACTTGTAGACCACCGCCGAGGACGGTCATCTAGAGTAATGCACGCAGCATAGGTAGAGCTGGAAACACATCCCAGAAATAAAATATTGTGCAGTGATGTGTGTCTCAGCAAAATTCCCCATTTTCAGCACGTGAGGTTTCAGGAACATCGAGTGGATCTAGAGTGGATCAGCTGAATGTTGTGTTCTTAAGGTAGCCAGTACCTCAGTGATGTGCTGGTGTGGAGACACATCCTGGGGTTCGTCAATCCTGCTCAGCTTTGAAAGTTTCGGACCCAGGTGCTCACAGTGATTTAGGACCCAGACCACTCCTGGATCTGCACAGTGCTTTGGGAAAGTCCTTGTAGGTTCCTGCCTGCAACTTTTCATATAAGTATTTCTAAATCTGGTCCTGAATGTGCAAGAAGTACCGCAGAAAGAAAAAGGTCTTGTGATTAAAATAGCACAGTATAATTCGGAATTACTAATTATATTCCCTGCATTCCCATTAACCATCTGTGCTGCCCTAAGCAAGTGAAGTAAATTTGCTATGCCTCAGTTTACTCCTCTGTAACACTGGCATAGTATTTGCCTCTATTATAGCACTACATGTGTGAAATTAATTTGAAATTGTCAGATAAAACGTACTTGGAAATTATATGGCAGTATGGTCATTATTACTTTCAGTCTTCACCTCATGTTATTTTCTAGGCTATTTTTTATTTTACACTTCTCCCACCTCTCAATACAGTATTCAACTGTTTCACTCCCGAGAAACTGTATTTTAGAGCCTTTCATAGAGGTGTTGGTGGCATATGGTCAAATTCCAGTATGACCAGTTTGCCAGCTGAAATTTTCCCCATAGTTTAAAATGGATTAAATATTTTTCTCTTACTTTAATGTGTTCGGCAAGGCTATCCGCCATGAAAAACCCTCTGCATTTCATTCCTACGTAGCCGTGCAGTAGTGAACCAAGTTTATGTTTCTGAGTGTTTTGACTACAAAGTAGTTTGAATTATTTGGGGAAATGCAAGACAAAATTAATAATACTGACACTGTGTATAAAATACCAGTGTTTGAAACCACATTTGTGAATAACTGTTTTATTTCAGATTTCTTATGGGCTGGTCCTTGCACATTAAAAGAAGACTTATATCCTGTCCGATCTCATGTGTGCATTTTAAATTATGGAATGAGACAGAAATTCACCTATTCCTTTTCCTTTCCTGCATTCCCACAGCTTGAAAATAGTCCCGTTTGTTAAAAAAAAAAGACATTATGAGCAGTTTATAATGTGGATTGACTCAAACAATGAGAATCTGTTGGATGTTAGATTTGTTTGGGCTATTACAGAATGCCCTTTCAAAGCTTATTAAGACGAGTACACACAGCTATGTTAACTTTTAATGGGTCACTTAAATTTTTGTGTCTGGAGAAGAACAGAGTACTTACATTTAAAAATCCCCAGACAAAACCATACCACAAAACCCAGCAACGCTCCGTGTCTACTTGTGATCAGCTGTAAGATAAATGATGAGAGCAAAATTCAAATTTAAAACTGAAGTTTGAGTTTGAACTATCAAGGAGTTCATTTGGGTCTGGAAGCACTAGCTGATCTCATGTTTACATAAACTGCAATGACAAAGTATATCTGTGGATTAAAGAATGAGGGCCAGATTTTCAGCCAGTTGAAATTGCGGTAGGTCCAGCGAACCCAGCAGAAATAAACTGATTTATGCCTCTTATAAAAAAGAAATTATTTGCATTATTTGTTTAGAGAAAAAAAAACTTTCAAAACTCTTCACACATACCTTTGCATTGATTCAATTGTAACACAAGTATTTAAAAACTGTGGATAGTATCTTCAAGGTTACCTTAGAAAATGTGTTTATTGTACCTGACTCAATCGTGTAAAATCAAGACATATTCTTACTGTATGAGAACACATTGTAGTAAGCTGCACATTTCTCTGCCTCTTTGATATATATTTAAATGGCTTCATCCCAACATGACCTTGAGACGTTAATTTAAAACAAGACTTGTTTTTTTTTTTTTCTATTTGCTTTAAAAAAGGGTTTATGTAGGACATGTTGTTCACTTGATGTTAAATCTCATCTTACAAGGGTGTTCTGGAATGTGTTGGAATAAATCTCAACAGTCATATTCCCTGAATAATAGCTAAATGTTTGTGAGTGCAATAGGAGGTATAGCTCAAAATCTTTCATGACTAGAAAAAGCAGTGTTATTTTAAGACTCAAATACTTAGCGCTTTCCTGTTTTCTCTCAGCATTGTATCAGTAGGTACATTCTTTAAAAGCAATCACATCTTGGTTTCTTTAGTATGCAGAAACCCCATCTGTGTATGCTTCTGATAGAAACCAGATTCTGCACGGTGGAATCCACTGGAGCAACATATCTGCAGCTCGTTTGTGCATATTCTCCACCTCATTTACATATAAATTACATAACAGCATAGGGATCACTTCAACCCCTCAACAGGGAGGTCATTCTGGGAAAAGGGGGTGCAGCAATGAAAGCTGTCCCTGGCCCATGCCCTCCTGGGGAGGCACGGGTTGCCCATGAACCCCCAACGCGAGCAGGGTCTGCAGGGGCAGGCTTGGCCCCAGCTCAGCGGGCAGCGGCGCCCGTCTGGGGTTTTCCCTAGGACGCGTGTGCTGTTGGCTGGTGCGGGACATGGATAGAGGTGCAGCCTGGCTGGGAAGGCAGCACCCACCGCCCGTTGTTGTTCAGGCATGAATTCCTCAGCTGGCACGGTTGCCCTAAAGCCCTTTATATCTGTTTGATCCCCATCTCTCCTCTCAGCTTTAAAAGTACTTCCTCGAGTGGTGTAATCATGGGGCAATTTTCCTCTCATGCCAAGTTTAGATATTGTATGTACTACTCATATGTTGACTTGGGTGACATTGTTTCCCAGTTCCCAGTGAGATAGGGATCAGACCACCTCTGTGCAGCTCAAAGACCAAAGCGCTGCACCAGACAGCGCGAGATTTCTTCAGAACATTTTGGAAGTGGAAATTGAAGTCATTTGAGGATTAGCATTTTGTTAGATGGGGAGATGAACCCCAAAACACAACATCCTGAAATTGCTCAGCTGTTGTTCGTCGCTGAAGGTTTGAAGGTAGAGATCGCAATCTGTTCGTGCTCTATCTGCCTGCCGTACGGTTTGCAGAAAAACAAGCAAGACAGGTCAGCACTGGCCCCCCTTTTCTCTGTCTGTGTAACCTGGTATTAGTGAAAGAAAGCAAAAAGGTTTGAAATCCTACTTGAAGTGGATACTGGTTACTTAAGTCAGCATTATGTTCAGTAACAACAGACACAGCTGTCTTGACCACACACAGACCATTTTAGCAATTGCCAAAGTGCAACACTCGTTACGCAGCCAAGTCTTAAACTATGGTAAGCAATGAAATAACCAAGGATGCTTTAAAAGAAAGCACATTAGTTTCATTAATATGAAATTTACCTTTCAGATAATTCTTGACTTGTAACAAGCATACGTTTGCCAGTTTTGTGAGCAGCAAGACTACAGAAAGTAAAAATTACTTCATAAAAATAAGCTAGCCAGGTTTTTATGTGAATGGGACTTAATGACTATGCAATTATAGTTTCTAAGTGCGTGTAATTATTAAAATAGAAACACACACACAGTCTTCAGTTTTCTGTAGGCGCTTTTTTCCTTTTTAAAGCAGAGCTACAATGAAAATGAGTACCGATCACAAAGCTTGGAGGCTTGGAGGGATGACAAGTTTAGGCTTCATTTCAGCAGAGAGCTTAAGCATGTGCATATAATTGAGCGTGGACTTAAGCTCTTTGCCGGGTTGGAACCCTAAGAAAGGTATATATACCTTTCCAGGGAATTTTGGCATTTTCAAATATTTTGAGCTGGGCAAGGAAAGGACAATTTTGGATTAGCCCAAACTGGTTTAGTTGCATGTAGTTTTGCCATGTAGGCTTTTGAGGGGAAGGAGAGAAGTTATTTTCCAGGCTCCTTCTGCTCAGACTCCTACTTTAAACTGCTATAACAATTTCTTTTTGGCCTTTAAAATTCAGAGTCCTGGGGATAAAATGGAGACTAAAACATCGCGCAAGGCCACAACACTACCAAAGAAGTAAACGACAGAGAGAATTACAATTCAGTGATTTAACAGAAGCGTATGAAATCCATGTGCTGTTTAACCTTGACCAAGCACCTGGAAGCACACAAGACCCTAACTGCTTCTCTAAATCTGACTTTCCTCTCCCTGCAGCTCTTACAATTCTCTCCTTTAAGGTAGATCCAGAAGCTACGTAGCACCAGAGGAATAGCATCAAGTCTCTGTCTGCATATAAAGGATATTGTAACTTCTGCTTCACTTCTGGACCATCAACAGAACGTCCATCCGCTGTTCCTACCTGCATGCCTGCACTAGTCTTATCTGTCGATGTTAAGCAGAAAGCGTGGTCTAACAGCCCACAGGGGAAGGCATACTTCGCCAAAGTGGGCCAAGTTTGGCTTCTGCCTGCGGCCACTGAATTGAATGAAAATGCAGCAATGGAATAGCTGATATTTTAAGGTCAGTAATTTTCCCCTTCTCGTTCTGGACTTCCCATAGGTAGCAGCACAGTGCCAGGATGAAAGTAGATGACAGCTGTGGACAGACTGTCTAAGAAGAAAAAAGGAGATGCTTTTGCACTGGCATGAACTGGGTCACAGATGAACAACTCCTTTTTTGCCCACAGGGATGAGCTGTGGGTGCATCCTTCGTGGTGGACAGTACCTCACCAGCATTGCTGGGGACAAACAAAATCAAAGAGTTTATTAAGCTTCTCTGTAGCCCTGCTCATCTTGAAAAGGGACAGTTACTCCTCACTGTCATCTTCCAATTTCATTACCTTTTAAATTATAGAATCATAGAATGGTAGGGGTTGGAAGGGACCTCTAGAGATCATCTAGTCCAACCACGTTATGCATAATTACTTCTCATTATTGTTTCCCTCCAAAAAATAGACTTACTTCTTTTCTAAATAAAATGTTCTTTAATTAAAAGGATCCCATTGATATCGAAAAAAATATTAGATTTTTTGCATATTGCTTACAACTGTTGAAAAAGTGCAAAAGAAAAAAAAATGCTGTCGCGATATGTCTGTACCTGCAAAAAGTATAGCTTATTTTAAAAAGTGCTCAATATTATGTATAGTGGCAGTTGCTATGGTAATAACTCCTTTTCCCTTTGTATAGCAAAATAATTAGTTTCAAAAATCTATGGGAATTGTTAGTAGGTGAGACCTTGCTGACAGTTTTGAGTTCAGGTTTTGTTTTTCCCACGTTACACGTACTTGTTGCACCAAGTGTGGTCACCTCTGGGCAACCTGAGAGACGATCCGTTCTGCTGTGAGAGACAGAGAGAAAGAGGAGATGTGGCAAGGTCCAGGAAATAGCACATTCAAAAAACAAACACAACCTTCTATTTTCCCATACTTTCCACTTTTCCACTGAGCGATGATCATGGAGCAGATCCTGCCTGACTCAGGGCAATGAATCTCAGCAATGGGTTTCCAGATTGGAGATGTCTGGGGAAGGGTGTCCAGGGTTCAGTGCACGTGGCCTTCCAGCAGAGTTGTCTCAAGTGCTTTCCTACCCTCAGCATTGCAGGCTGTAAAACCTAGAGCAAAACAGACCCAGAAACAAATGATTTCAGAATATGATTTTACCAGTGCAATGGGAGCTCACACCGTGGCTTTTCTATGATAACTGGACCTGAATGCATAAACAGGCTTAGGAGGAAACCTTTTAAGGCACGCGGTCTGCACAGTTCCACCTTTGGGAAACACCATCCAAGCATGTGTATTTGAGCCCCCACATGCTGGGCCTTGTGCTTTGAAGTTTCCTTCGTCCCAGAAGGCTGCAGCAGTATGTCTGCCCAGGACACCTCCTGGGCACAGGCTATATGCTCTCCCCTAGTGGCACTGAGACCCTCCGGCACAGCAGCCCTGGGCCACCACCCTGGTCCCGAGTCCTAGGACTCCTTGGTACCTTCATTACACTTTCTTCTCATCTCCAGGTATTTGGTGTGGTGAGTTTGCAGCTCGATTTTTCAAGGATATTTGTGAGTGGAAGTAAACCAAGAAAAAAGTTTGCAATTGTCTTTAAGCAATAACTCATGGCTTTATTTACAACATGAAATTTTCAAGTGTAGAAAGAATAGTATGTTTAGGTACGTTTTGTTGCTTCATGTCTGGCAGAGTTAGAGGCCCCTGCATTGCCCAAGATCCTTCATCTCTCCCCATCTTTTGCATGCTGCCTCCATCTCCAGAACATGGGAGCCTAACTGTTTCTCTGTCTCTTTTCTTCAATTCACTCCCTAAAGGAGCCAATTAAGGACCCTGTCAAAAAATAAACAAATATGTTTTACTCTCATTTGTCAGGCAACCTCCTGTTCCAGCTCAACATGCAACGAAATCCAGATGATCTGTCTCATAGTACCTTCATGGGTTTGGTTCAGACTTGAAAAGTAAGTTTGCCGTGAACTCCAGCCAACTATGAGTCCATTAGTGGCTTCCACATGAAGTGGCCGGTATCAAACAGAACTCACGAATTACACATAGCTTTCTCCATAGTTTCTTCACTCTTCCTCTTAGGTTTCTGGAAAAACCTGAGGAAGTTTTTCTTATTTTTTCCAGATTTAGAAGAACTGATAAAATATGGAGTACGCACATTAAGAACAGGGAGAATACTTAGCTTTCGTTGGGTTGAAAGATACTGTGGGCCCCAAAAAAGGGAGAGAGTGGTGGAGACACCAACATAAGCAGGAGAACTGCTGCCGTCAGCAGGAAGAAGTTGAAGAAAACTGGTCAGGATGCTGGGAGGAACAGATCAGGGTAAAAGCACTGGAGCCTAGGAGAGAAAAGAGCCTCCATTGTGGAGAAGGATGGTGCAGAGCCCATGGGAAGATATTGCAGGGACTCAAGGGAGCCGCTGGCAGGAGCGGGAGCAGATCGGGAGCAGCCCGCAGGCATCAGAGCAGCAAGATCAGTATGAGCACGAGGCAGTGGGTATGCCTGTGCCTCACCTGCCAGCCTCTGAAACTCAAATTGTTTCTTACTCACGCTTCAAACTATCCCTTAGCCCACATTTTTTCAGCCTGTATGTGGGAATCAAGTCCTGCTGTTTTAAATTAGAGGCAGTTATGTGAGCATCACAGGCATAACGTAAGGATTTCAGTGGCAATACGTCAGCATACCAAGGTGATTCTTTGACATACATTTCAAGACCACTCCAAGTGCTTGGTAATATGGCAGGATTTAGCTTCTGCGTGAGTCAAATGCCCTACTAGTCTAAATAGGCTCAGTCATACTCACTGCTGTATGATCTGGTGTATTTATATCAGCGGGGAATTTTCTTCCATTTAGTGAGTCCTTAAGGAAAAGAATAGACCAGAAGAAAATACAATTTTTTCTCCTTATCTATCGGTTTCTAAACATAAACTTATTTCCTCCTATGCTATAGTATTTTAAAACCAGAACAAAGAGCCGGTGAGAGTAAGCACAGCTATGTGCTAATTTATAACTGCTCAGAGTAAAAGGCAGCTCCAGCTGACAGTAGCTTCAAAAAAAATTGTGCCTCCTGTAAATTAGGGTAAGGGAACTGATCACTGAAGGTAAACAGGTGATGAAATACTTCATTAGTACCTCATTTGTAATTTATGTCTGCTGAAGTAGTTGACAAAGAATCAAAACGTAAGTGGTAGATTTCTCAGAAGTGCAGCCTTTGAGGTCACTGAAGTGGATTAATTATAACCCAGTGTAAAGCACAGCCTGTCTCTGTGTCAATTACCGGTATTTGATAACTGAAATTATGTCAAGCTCTGTTCTTCTTCAAGATGCAGCCACACATTTTAAAATCATTATGACTGTAAGCATGAGCTTCACATAGCTAATGAGTTCAGCTCATTTATTAAAGTTCATTTTGACTTAGCAGATAGTAGTTGAGATTCAGAGGGGAGTGGGTGGCAAGGGATCCAGTTCTGCAAAAATAAACGTCTTTCCTTATCCCCTCTCCCAATCCTGTTCAGGAGAAACAAATTTAGTTCACTTCCCCAAGAATCATTCGTAGGAGAAAGAGTTGAGGGAGTCAACTGCTATTAAATATGACCTGTTTCTAATGGCTATCAGAGCTCCGATTGCTAAGCGAAAACACTGGGCTTAATGGACTACCTGCTGTTCATACTCATACTAGCAAAATGACCGACAATGTACCTCTAACTCATCTTGGGATTTTCTTTCCCCTCTTCCTGCCTTTCTCACGCTCTTCCCTGGAACTGCACAAGTATTGGGTAGGGTTCAATAGCATCTGTTCCAATGTTATCAAAACCTACCACACACTCTTTGTTGAGTAACTCTATCTTGCCGTGGCAACGCAATCTGCTGCTGGTGCAGCAAGCAGGCAGCGCACGCTCCTTGCATCCCAACCTCCGGCAGTACTGCCTGCACACAGTAAGCAAACTTCGAAAGCAGTGGGTTTGGGCTTGGTTTGGTTTTCTAATGCAAAAAGCAGCTAATGCACTGGGTTGGCATTGGTAAACTGATCACAAGGACGCCAGCTTTGCTGCGTGTTTCATGCGCACTTTATGCTCAGCATAGCTGCTGCGCCATGAGCCGTGAGCAGCCGTAGCTGGTGTGCGGATTACCGCCGCTGGGATAAATGGAGCCAGATCTCAGCTGTACTTTCAAACAGAATGACTCCAGCTTCAGCTGAGGTCAGACTTTGACCAGAGGCTAAGGAACAGTGTTTGGTCTAGTGAGATATTCTTTCACCATTCCCTGTTTTCACGTGAAATCTCTCAGTTGTAAATGTCTCTTACTCAAGTAACTCATAACATATGATCCTGTTGTGCAGGTAACTCTTTATTCTTTTTGCTCTAACTAAATGACATACAGTCTGGGGTCAGACAGTGTTTTCGTTTGAATCTTGCATTTATCATGGCTGTAACTTTATACAGGACCATATTCCAATACTCATCAGCAATCTTTATAAAAAGCAACAAGTTAATTCTTTGAGGTGGGAATGGTATGGTCAGAAGAATTTCTTCTAAAGAATAAATTTCTTTTTAAGAGTAACAACATGTGGTGTTAATGTTTGAAGTACAAATTTTAGTTTGTCAGTGCAACTCATCATTCTTTATTACACATTGTGAAATCATTTTAAGATTCTTTGTGCATCTTTAAGCCAAAAGAATGTCTGAAAACCACCCAAGACCTCTACTACTGAGTCCAGAGTAAGTGTAAAGCTGTGACCTGAACCATAGACGTCTAACCTGAACCTCATGAAAATAATTGAGGAAAAGATTTATTTGTGTCCCTGATTTAATAAAACTGTGTTTTCCAATTGAATCAATAACTCCAATTTGCATCAGATTGCTGTTCATATCTTTAGTACCAGGATAATATAGTTGTCAATTTTACAAGCACCTAAATGGATTAAGTATGTGGAGAGAAACTGAGCAGAATATTCACCACAGGATGACTTTCTGGCCCTACTGAAATCAACAAAAGTTATAGCATCTATGTCAATCCATATGGGATTTCAAATCCCATATTTTAACCTCCACTGTTTCAGGGAAAATATTTTATTGGATAAAGAGCCAGAATGTTGAAACAATCCCTCCCTAAATATTTTGCAGCAATAATGACAGTGGTTTCTCCATGGCATCAATCAAACTGGAACAGTTAAAAATACTCATTTCAATATAAGTAGGTAAAAACGTGCTACAGATTGGAAGTGAGGGAAGAGAACTGGTATGAAGGCTATTATAAGCTATGTCTAGACTTACCTGCTAGGAAAAATGATGGCTCCTGTCCAGCCCACACCCCCAGTTTTCTGTGAAAACCAGATTGTGGGAAGGTGGGAGGGAAGAAGGAGGGACAGCTGGTTCACGCCTGTGTTTTTTCCCAGTAGGGAGATGGGATATGAGAATATGCAACTGGAAAGTGGAAAATTCTCCCCACATCCCTCATCTAGATACAGCTAAGTGCCCACAGTGACCAAGGAAATAGCTTTTTCATAAGAATTCAAAAGTTTTTCCATTTTTTCCACTCAGTAGACTCAGACAGTTCAAAAAGCTAGGCAATAGATGGTATTACTTCCTTGTGTGGCACCAATTTAATGGTACTACATTTGAGATGAGCTTAATAACCCTCATGACTCAAAGCCAGGTTTTATGAAGGTGCAGAAACAGATTTGTAAACTCCCTGTGTTCCAAATGAGCTCCTACATGGCACCAGGGGAATGGGCACACTGCAA
>VZSC01007899.1:36566-100571 GCA_013398225.1 Steatornis caripensis
CTGCAAAAAACAAAATTCCCACTTACGCCACCTGAGCTCAGAGTTTCAATAAAATGTCAGTGCCAAAACTTTTGAGGTCTTACTAAAAAAAGGTTTCATGCCAAAACCTAGACTAGACACTGATTAAGAAATGCAGATAGGACAGATTTATTTTTCTAGGATGCTGCTCGTGTGTCTTGCCCCTTTTAGCAGATATTTATCCATGGCTGGTAGGAATTTGTGTACCTCTAGAAAAGGTGTGGGGCTGCACCAGCGTGGAGAGTGGCGAGACAGCTGGCCCTGTGGGATGGGTCAGGCAGAAGCAGATGGCCCTGAGAGGCCTGGCTGGCGTGGAGACAGATGGCAACACGGGACAGCTCGGGAAGGGGGACATATGGCAACATGGGATTGGCAGGAGCACAAGTCCTTACACTGGTCCCAATTATGGGCCTGGTGGGTCTAGATTCGCCTGGGAGAAGTTAAAAGGGCTTTTACGTCTTCCCATCCCTCCTCAGACATGGGCAGGGATGCCATGGACCGCGGGAGGCTGCCATAGCTGTGTGATGTGCAGTCTGAACAGGGATGTCAGCCACTGCTGACTGCTGAGCCTTTCTGAATATTCTTTCTGCTGTCATTGCAGCATCTAACAAGTTTTCACCATTCTTACACATGTTTACATGTTTTGATTTTCGTCAGCACATGGTTCATCAGAGGTAGAAAAGAATAAAAGGCATCATGTGCACTGCTGAGACTTAATGGGCTGATTCAGCATGGTGCTGTGTCCTCTGAGACGTGGGACACAAATGAATTTGCCTGTTCATCATCTTAGAGAGCTGACACATAATAAGAATCAAAAATATGTAACACTCAAAAAACCACAAAACATGTAAAACTGTAATATATCCATTGTATATTCCTTCTCACACTTTCCTTATTTTTGGGATGCTAAAGACACTAACCAAGCAATTTGCCTCAATTCTGAAGGAGCTGTTTAGGCATAAATACTTTTTCACCACTAACCACCAACTACCACACCGCACGTGTAAAGCATAATTAATAATAATAATAAATTAGGAGTTGGATGTCTTCCCGTGTTATTTTGAATATGGGAGGCAAAATTAAAAAGCTTTAGATGCTGAACATTATGGAATGTTCTTATACAGATGAACCTACTGTTTGTCAGTATGCCTCCTGTATTTCTTTGCCTTATTAAAAGCTGTCCACCCAGAAGTGACATCTTTTGGGCATATTTTAAATAGACGCAGTGGAAGTCATTTAGTTTGGTCACATTAAACTGCCGAAGGACTCTATAGATAGCGCGTGCAGAACACTCTGCTTCCCTGGTGAGAACAGGATGAGATTTTTTATAGACAACATTAAGTGTATTGAGCAAATTGCCTTCACCATATTACACGGTACATGTTACAACTATTGTCATTGCATTCTTCACTTTTCCAGCATAATTCATCGTGTCTTTCATCACTTCTTTTATTGAATACACTATTAACAGAGCAACACACATTACAGAGGTATAGGAATTAATTAACTTGCAGCGGTTGTGATCTCTGGACACTGAATATAACAGATTTAGTGGTCATATCACTGAGACAAATTTTCTGCCCATGGACAAGAGCATGCAATCACAGAATACCATAGTTTGAAGCTCTTGTTAATAGGATTAATTTACTGGTTTTGGGAGAAGGGGAAATTAGTGGTGATAAAGTTAAAAATGATACTTCAGTTTTGGGAAAAGATCTCATTTATTCTAAAGACGACTACCCTAAACTGTGAAATCTGTGTATGGATGTGGATCTGGACTGCTCCAAAAATGCAGTAGTGTTCAGAAAAGGATTTTTGTCTCATAGCTACGTAGAGAACCAACTTTAAGATGGAGATTTGTACTCTGAAATCCCTCTGAGTCAGGGTCGCTAGTGCCTGCTACTTTTACTTTTTGTGAAATAAGATTTTCAGAGTTACTATAAGGGAATTTAGCCATTCAAGAAATACAAATGATTTTATGATGCAGTTTTTGTAAAGAGTATATATTTACATGGTGACATCCTTGAAAGACTAAAAGTTAGTCTTGGTGCATCTGCTTTGCCATACAGATATGATGAATATGTCTGGGTTTCCTGGCAATAAAAATACACAGAGAACCTCCTATATCTGTCCCTCAATAGCATGATTTTATCTGATACTGAATATTATCTCTGAGATGACACATATCTGTATGAGTACTCCATTATCTTTCTTTATCAGGCTGGTATCCAAACACTGAGAAGTCAGAGTCAGAGCTGATGTGTGCTGGGATAGTGGCTCTCAAGCAGATGGAACTATGATGACTGATCGCCCGTGATGACTCAACTGAAGGTTTAAGTTTGATAATTATTTTGTCTTACATAATTTCTTTAAAAAGTCATATTTCTTTGAAAGGGTCCATTCTTATTGCCTACATTTCCCACAGGTTTTAATTAAGGTCTCTCCAAACTCAGAATATTTTTTTTTCCTTTTATGCAGGCATGTTTTCCTATAGCTTGGGAAGATTGTCCTAGTATTTCATATCTATGAAACGTGTCTTAGTACCACTATCCTACTTGTTACAAATGTATGTATTCTGCTCCATTCAAGTGACCTTTGGATGATACCGAGAGGTTATAGAGCTTATAAGGTAGAAATCCCTCTGTAGAAACATCCTGAATTGTTTTCCTGTGGGAAGAGGGCTTCCCCACCTGCAGTTTTGATAGGATGTTCGTTGCCTCAGGAGAATGGCAGAGAAGATTCACAATTTATTTCAGTAGTTTGAGGCAACATTCTGTCCACTGCATTCAAAAGGCCCAAAATCCACAAAATATAAGAATGAAAATAAGTGTTTTCATAAGCAAAGCACCATGGTTAGTCATGATGCTTCCAATTTGCAACATCCCAGCGAGATGAATGACCTTGCTTATATTTGTTATTTTAGTTTTTCTAAGGGATGTATGATGAATGAGATTTTCCAAATGTATTCATGAATAATAATGTCATTTTAATGATATTGCATCTTTGCATACAGCAGATGATTATAAAGATTGCCAATGGGGACTGATAACCAGGTCCTGTAATTGAAATCATGTCTAGAAGAAATACTATAGCATGGCTTTGCACATTTCAGGACTACCCAGAAACCAATATCTCTCCTGAAAATGGTAGACTGCCTACAGCTATCATTCCAGCTATTTCTGAGTAATGGTAATAGCTCTGGAATGACATCTGACTTGAAGCAGTCAGGTATTAAAATACCAGACAAGCACGGCTGCCTGTACCTGACTGTACTACAGGAGCAGTGATCTGTGGCAAACTGCCATGGTAATATGTCCCTTTAAGATGTAACCTCTCAAAAAGGCAAAAGTTCAAGTAGGTTTGGTATTGGTAAAGTATATTCTCTCATCTCCAGCTTTAACAGGGAGTTCTATGGGTTTTTTCTCTTATTTTAGCAGTTGCACAAGTAATAGTAAAATACTGGAGACAGGAACGTAAGAAAAAATATACAAATTCTATTTAGAGCATCTGCAAAGTAAACATGAAGTCCTCCAAAACCTAATGTAACGTGTTTCTTACATTAGAAGAAGCGTAGAGTAAGCTAAAAGCCTGACTTCTTTGAAGGTAATGATGAAAATCCTACTGACATTGTTTCATTCAGTCTGTTCTGTCTTCCCTATCCTGTGTAACCACCGCGCTGCTTTTTTTTTCCCCCAGAAATAATGGAAATAACTTAAATGAAATTACAGCTTCATTTTCTTGGGCATAATCCACAAGCCTCAGGAATAGCTGATGAAATATCCTTGCATTTTTAACCAATTGTGCTAATCCAGTCAACACCATAATTGCACTCAGAATCCCTTAGGCCTAATTTGAGTGTAAGGAAAAGCTACTGTGCTATTGTTAAACTCCTTGGGTTTAATTTTTTACCAGCCAATAATTACAAAACACAGGAAATGACATGGTGAATGATGGAACTATTTTGAAGTGCAAATTTATGAAGCAGCTGCAGCAAATAAAGTGGTAATTTAATTAGGCATATGTCCTAAAGCTGAGGTGTAGTGAAGAACATTTCTGAGATACAAGCTAATTCAAATCTGGAATAGTAATCCCACATTTAGTAATTTCAGTGCTATAGCTCAGTTAATTACAGCATATTAGCAAAATAATGAGATAATTAATCTTCAAATGCAGTTCTTGTCTACATGCATATTACAGAAGAATTTGACTTATCCTTTCTTTGTATGTTTTTCCAAGAACAAGTTATGACTAATTTAACCTAGAGAAACCCTTCCTCACCAAAATACCTAGATTCTTTTCTTTTCCAAACCTATCAGGTTTCGGACAACTCATTCTTTGTTTAAATGAGAAAATGCTTTCATAATAGAATCTGTGAGAAGAATCTCAAAAGATATTAAATTCATTTTATTTGTCAATTAAACACTGCTCCATCTACTGCTTTTGCTTTTCTAAGTAGAATATACGAACTATTGCTGAGCCGTTTCATCTATCCTACTCCAGTTTTATTTGTAGAACAGTGGTTTCTATCTGTGCTTTGAAAACACATGCTTTTACAAGCGGGTAGCTGTTGGCATGCTGCATGCAATGTATTTTATACATTAAACATAGTACCAGAAAAGAATACCTTTTCAGAAATGTTAACAGTAATAGCGTTAGCAGATTTCTCAGTGAAGCATTTATTTTATATTTTATAATTTATAAATATTAGTATAAATATTAATTTTACATTTTGACCCTTCTGTTTTGTCCACAGAACACTCAACATCACTTTAAATATATACGTACCTTTTGGTTTTGCTGGTATGTATACTCAGCTACAAAAAGCAACCCTTATATGACGGGTGTGCTTCAATCTCTTCACACCACATCCAAAATTCTCTGCATTTCTGGAAGTCCTATCTATTGCAATAGGTACATTTCCCTTTTGCTTCATCATCTTATTCACTTGCCTTGCAAGTCGGTATCACTTTGCTTCAACCGATTTTATGACTGCCACGGACTGTTTTGAGTTTTCAATATTTAATACTTGCTATTGCTTTTATTATTGGATACAACTGAACTAGATTTTCACATCCTGCCGTTACTTCCACAGAGTGTTTCACTGTGCCCATAACCCATGAGCCTCAGGAACAGCTGATGAAATATCCTTGCATTTTTAACCAATTGTACTAATCCAGTCAATGCCTTAATTGCACTCAGAATCCCTTAGGCCTAATTTGAGTGTAAGGAAATGATGAGCAGGGTTTTGCACGCTAGGCACATAGTCACAAATATGACATTTAAATGCATTATTTTTAGTGTCACAAAGGCTTCTTACATGTTAAATAACTGCACAAAATCAGATTTTATCCTCTGTGGTAGATGAGAAAATATGTAAAGCTGGCAAAACAAAAGAGGAAGGAAAACATCGTCTGGGAAAGAGCAAGACTTCATATCTGTTGTTTCATCTTTCACATTTGATTGACTCCTCTTTGAGGAACTGTGGAGGTCTACTGGTCCTAAAAATGGTGCCCCAAATTCAGCAGACTTGAAACTATGTGCTTTCTCTCTAATAATAGGCAATGGTGTAGGAAGCATGTGGCTTTAAATAATTTTACCTAAATGAGAGTTGCATAGTGTTCGTTTTATGTAATGTTTGGCTTTGTAAAGTCAACTCAAGAATTGCTATCTGTAGAAAAACACTAGTCCAAACAACCCAGATGTTTGTATTCAAATTATACTTCATTGGAAATCTTGGAGGGTGACAAAACCCCCTATATCCCTCTTAAATACTCCTGTCTAACAACGGAGAGAGACAGGAATGAATACATACGTATATTGTAAGATAAGGGAGGAAATGGTAAAATAAGAAATGTTTTTTCACTGTATCCTTGTGGCCTGTGTCACAGCAGTCGTGTGTGGATCACATGCTCTGTAGCTGCCACCTTGTCTGTAGTCCCCCTCTGCTGAACGACCCACGCAGATTTAGGCTTTGTGCATGACTCAATATATAGAAGCGGTAGCTTTGCAATGCAATGAAAAGATCAGGAGACTTCATTCCACCACATGCTGGTCTCTCCTCCACTGCAGGAAGAAAGACCAAAACAAAACAAAACCCGGGGGTCAGCTAACCACATCACTTCCTAGATATTTACAGTGTTTCGTTTGGCATTATTTGTTTTTTAATTTTGAGATCCAATGGCATTATTTTCCTAAGCTTCACCTTTAAATTGTAGTTGAATTCCCAAGTTCATGTTTGACTGTGACCATGTCTCATGATGGACGGAAGAGTGTCTCCTATTATTTTCTGACTGTAGGTGGTAATTTTTGCTCTGAAGCACTAACCTCAGTAATGAAACATCTGAAGCACAGTAACAGCCAGAGGTCCAGAGCAAGAGAAAAAGTTGCCATTACCCTCTTTAGACAGAGAAAGCATGCGCAAGCCATCATGTCTCAGGAACAAAAACCAAAGGTTCCTTCCAGTTTCTTCACTTAACTAAAGTGTGTGGTAATAGCCCCAGTACAAAAAACCAGATCCCCCTACAATCCCCCCTTTACTGCCCAGTGCCAGCTGCTGGGGCTGGGCAGAGGGAGCACAGGACTGCCTCAGCAAGCCTGCTAATCTTCCATGAGGGTGAATTAGGGATAGCTATAAGACGTGGTTGCCTTCATGTGGTAAGAGGCTTTCTCCATAAAGCCTTTTTATCGAAGCTGAAAACGGAAAACAGTAGCAGGAATTTCAACTTTCCACAATTCCTGCTGTTGAAAGTCTTATGGCCTTCACACCCTTGCCTTGCCCACACTGACCTATAGATTGATGGGGAAAGGCGGCGTCTTGAGGACTCCTTGCCTTACTTTGTAGTCTGAAAATTGCAGTGTGGGTTGTGGGAAGACCCAGATGAGATCTTGTGTCACTGTGGTGGGTTAACGCAGTGCATGAACACATCTAATTTATCACTTGTCTAAAGCTTAGTGGTTGATCTCGGTAAAGTGAAAGTTGTTGAGTTCAATAGCGGAGTATTTTAGCCCAAAGCCTAAAATCAGTTCTCAGGGAAAAGCAGTTTTTTGTTTTTCTTTTACTTAAATGCTATGGGTTTTAAATTCTTTTTTCAGTAATTTTGTTTCACACAGAGACTGGCAACAAACTGAAGAGTATTGCCCGCGGGATGGCACTGACACAGGGCATTAGCTGGGTGGTTTGTACAACCGTTCCCCCTCTGCAGCACCTTTCTCCACAAAGCCAACACACACCTGAATCTTTTGCCCTCCCAGTAAAGGAGGCACCACATGACAGAAACATTTATTGTTGTATTTGTTCTCCAGAGGCACGCTGTTTACATGGGTAGCGTTTGGTTACTCCCCTCAGCAGGGATGATCAATAATTTGTCTCCACTCAGTCCTCAGGCAGGTGTCAAGCTGTTGTAATGGAATCACAACTTACAGTCATATGCTGGTTTCATGCAAAATTACTTGATTTCGTAATACCACACATCTTACTAACAGTGGAGCTGCATTTTCAGTATAACACAAAGCGATTTTAGGAACCGGAAATACTTAATGTCATTTTTCTTCAATACAGTGCACCATATAATTATTAACTTTCCCTTAGAGATATTCAATGTATTATTTAAAATATTTGGGGAGAGAGCCAGTCCGTGACTGAGATTTTCAAACCTGCCATCTGTTTTCCATTTCAGAAATGAGGAGGGTCTCTAATCTGGTTTACACCAACTGTCCAGCACTCTCGTTCTTGGTTGCTGAGGCAGCCAACTAGCAGTATTAGCAGAGGGAAATGTCTTCTTAGAAAAGTGTTTATAAGAACTGTAAGATTGTGTCCCTTAAGTACATTCTTCCTCTCCAGAAGGTACTTCTCAAAGTGCCATAATTCTTTTTGGTTTGTAGGTCTTTATACTCTGGGATAATTTTCAGTTCTTCCTTCTCCATTTGCATCACACATCCATTCATTTGTACATTTCTCATTTTTTACTTACTTCACAGAGCTTTCTACCTGAATGACTTGAAGAAGAGAAACAAGATTCAATTTTATGACCCAAAAATTGTTCATTTATGCCATACTTGCTTCAACTTTTATGGTCATGGTTGGGATTTATTTTGGAGGGATGCTTGGAAGAGGTTTGCAATTGTTAACATAAACTGGAAGAGTACTCTCTGTGGATTTTTGTGTTTTCCCCCAGGTACGTGAACTGATCACAGCTGCTGAAATAATTCGGCCCCTCATGGTGTCCCCAGCCACTCTGTGCTCTCAAGAAAGACTGGCGTTGATCAAACGAAAGAAAAGACTCAGCCCACAAAATTGAGATGTTGGTGTGATGGCAGAGGCATTGACAGTTTTTCTCGAGGCAGTGCATTTCCTTGGCAAAATATATAACCAACCGAAGTTAATGACATCTCATAGTGATTTCCAGGGTTTCTAATGAAAGACAGTGTACTTCAAATACTAGATCTGGTCTCAGGGGACATGCTTCTGTCTCCCTCCTTAATCTGCCAGCCATGGCTCTTAGTCACAGTACGTTCAGCTCTCTGTACCTCCATTTCTCCATTTGCATACTATAGGCAATGATTCATTCCCCCTGTAAGAACAATCTGAAAAACTTGTTGTTGCTGTAGCTGCAATTAGCAGCAACACAATAGCACATATGAGGAACTAAAAGGTACAGAACCCCTTCAGAAACCCCTTCCAAAAATCATCCAGGAACACAAGCAGAAGCACACAACATAAACCAGGGTAAGCAATCAGACATAGAGATGTATTGTAGGATTATACTTTGGCTGCCTTGCAACGTAGTTGGATTTTATCTTCTTAGAAACAATTTTTCTTCAGAAATTAAAACATTTTTAGTCACATTTTGAGTAGAGATTGATTTTCATGCAGTACATTGATTTTTCAGGGAGGCTGGGAATGGAAATCTGATACCAATGAGATTACAGTGAGCTGTTTTCTCTCCAGGGTGAGGCAGCAATTCAGCAAAGTATTTAAGTATGTAGCTAATTTCAAGCATTTAAATAGTCCCAAATCAATTTCCTGCAGAACTCCTTCTGAACAAAAAGCTGTGGAGGCCAAATGTTATCAAACTGTGCCATCCAACCCCATTCTTCTTTGTATTTTGTTAACATTCAGCATCAGCTTTTTAATTTCATCTGTGGAAAGTGAATTTTAAGTTGTCGTTCTAGCAGACAGGTTCATCAGCAGGCTGTGGTCAGTCCTAAAGGTATTATATTTGGAACTGGGCACTTTTTAAACACAGGAGACAAAAAGATTCCCCAAAACTTCCTTCAAGTGTGCCAGCAAAATGGATATTAAATGATACAGGAAACCACATTATGCAACAGAACTGTATCTCTTCCACCAGACGACTTTGTGTGAGTGTGACCAGGGAAAATCCTGCACCTATTTATTTTGGCAAGACTTGTGTAATCCAGCAAACAAAAGGCTACTACTTATTTCATCTTTTAACTTTTCCCAAGAACTTCTAGGCCCCAATACGTTCCTCGTCTCTCTGTTTTTCGCCTCATAGTACATTAGCTGCTTTTTTTTTTTTTTTTACCAATAACATAAATATATGACACTTGCTGGAACAGAGCAAGGGTACATCATGATACATCTTGCATTAAGTCCTCCTGGGCTTATGTGCCCTAGGGTGGATTTTCCAGCGTAGTCACTACTCTGCTAGCACAAGAGTCTGTGTACTAGACTCTATCGCATGATTTAGAGATGGCTTAAGAGAGCTTATACATGAAATAACAAGCACTATAAGCACCAAAGATGCATGGACAGCAGCTGCCTAATGGGCCTGAAACCCTGATCCAGTCAATAACCACAATATTCTCATTAAAACTCTGTTTACTTTGCTCATAAATAAGTTTACTCACTTAAACAGAAAAGAAAATTCCTTTCTAAAACAGAATTAGAGTGTGAAAACCTACTATGCGTGAGATGATTGGAGAATGTGGTCCCTATGCTCTTGCCCTGAAATAGGTAAGTTAAAGATGTTCAATATACCTACTATTTCTAGTCAGCTTTGCACACCGACTCGTTATTGCGTGATGCTAGCACCCTGAGCTGCTTCACCAAGGCGCATTACAACTTGAGAGAGTCACCCGCAGGACAGGCAGTGGCAAAAAGTCCCACAAGGGCAAAAAAACCCAAAGGCATTTCTTAAAACGAGGGCCCAGCCCTGAGATGGGTTCAGTAGCAGAACTCGAACCTCTGCTCCTCAGCAATGCAGCGCAAAACCACAGTACCTCAGCCAAAGAAATATCTCATTACATGACAAGTGCGAAAGGCTGCTCTCCTCCATCTGGACCAACCCGCAGAGGATATCTGACGCACGCTAAGGCGATGGTGAGAATGTACGCTGAAATAGAATATTCTGAAGGGTATGGTTTATTCACATTTAAATGGCATTCTTCACTGTAAAAGGTTTTTCTTTGTTTTGATGTTTAAAGACTCCAAATGTGGAGTATTGCAGTCTGGGAGTGACTAGAAAGGTGAACAATAATTTGTCAGGTAAGCGAGCTTGTCGGTGTATAAAGCAGGCTGATTGGAGTTGGAAAGGTGCCTTTGGATTTGGTTTTGCTTTCAATGATACAATAAGGTTTGGGGTTGTGCTGAAGTCGGCTGCCTTGCCAAAGGCTATTTTTACAGGGAGTTACTGTGGAAAAAAGCCAATTAGACATAAAAGAATATTTAAAAGTGAAAAAAATGCTTTCAATGGATACGGGGAAAGGGTTCTCTTGAGAAAACAAAGCACATGCCTAATCATTTGAGCCATATTCTTCCCTCAGGTGCACAAGTGTAAAAACAGATTCTTTCCAGTGACTTTGAATGAATTACTCTGCTTTTAATTGGAGACAGGATCAGGCCTATTTTGTTCATTGGATCTATTGAAAAAATATGAAGAACATGAGCTTTATTGTCAAACATGAGTCTGTGCTGGACCACCTTCTGTGTTGGCTTCATTTATGTATGCAGGAGAAACTATAACCCCTTTTTCTCTGTCCTGGTTTGTTTATTTTTAATTAAAACATGAAAACCATAGGTATACAAAATCTGCTTGTGAGTATATGGTGGCTGCTTTCTGTACATGAAAGTAATTAAATTTTGTTCTGTCTTTATATACAGTGTGATTGCTGCTGTCTTCACGGTTAATCTGGTTAATTTTTGCTTAATTTGGAGCTGGATTTATTTAATCAAAAGTTTACAGTTAGAAAAAAGTTTTGATTTTCAATGAATGGTGGGACACATTTGATGTGGATTGCTTGCATGTTTGTGTGAGAGTGCGTATGTGCATACACACACAACACACATTAACAAGTAATAAAAGATATGTCTCTGGTTCATTTACACAGTGGGGATCAGATTATGAAAGGTTAAACCATTAAACAAATGCTAATGCACTCTGATGCCTGGACCTTGTCCAATAGTACCTGCAGCAGCTGTCAACCTAATTAAGCCAGATGTGTGTTAAGTGTAAACGGACCTCCCAGGAGGAACAATAACAGATTTTAGGTCCTTAGGGGGCTCTGGGCACCAATGCATATAGTGTTTCTGAAGGAAACATCACCCCTACCTTGTGAGTTTTCTGCTCATTAGTACCATCCTGATTGTACTCCTCTGGGACCGGACTCGGGGGAGGAGAAGTCTCTTTTCATTCCAACTAAGGACAGCAAGAATGCTCATTTTCAATTGATTCTAGCAGTCATGACATTTACTCAACACTCTAATCTCTATTTTTTTAACCTCCACTTTACTCTGCCTGTAACATATTTTAAAAGTGACATTTATCTTATGCCAAGTTTGTCAATCCTTTAAGTATATGTGCAGACCATAAGCTGATAGAGAGGATCGTAATAAGCCTTTTAATATTAACAGTAAAGAGAAATCTATAGAGCAGGAAAATATTAGGTAATTATGAGCATGCAGTGTGCAATAATGCGTTACAATAAAAAAGAAAATCCTTTTATAGTGTGAAAATATTATGGGAAATTAACAAAAAATGCTTAGCAATATTTAAAACCTGCTGAAACTTGAAGCTGAATCGTTTCTTGTGTGCTATTAACTGCAATATGTCCAGGAGAAAGAGGCTAGAGAAGTAAACCTGCAGACCTTCACACCTGGTCAAGGAAAGACAAGTGTCTCAGAGTTCCCATACACCTTGACCTTAACACCTACTTTCTCACTTACTTCACAGCCAAGCTATGACACCTCTTTCCAAAGAAGGAGAACAAACTCATAATGCAACATCACAGAATAAAATGGAGTGTGGTTTCACTGGGTCAGATCATCTGTGATGAACAAGAAGACCTCCACTAATTTCCTGGGAGGTCTGTCCACATAAACTGCCTTTGGATCTAGCCCTAAGTTCTCCTCAAGTCACCTGTGATGATCTAATAAGGATGTATGGTGCCATGCTGCCTTAAACAAACCTTCAGCTAAAAATGTGCAATCATGCAATAGTTTTGTTTTTCCTGGCACTCAGCATTCGCTATCTATCGGGGCATTAAATGTAGTTACATCTGTACTAAAATAAATTATCATGTACTGGCTAGGACCGTAAGATTATAAGTGTATTTTAATGCCATATCCATAACAGATTACTTTTCTAATGAGTTTTCCTGTAAGATCTCTTTCTGTGAGACCAGAACATATTCCTCATGTTGTAACTGAGCACGCCAGTGCGGTGCTGGGATATGAATTGTTAAGCCAGTCTTCCTATTCGGTGCTAAAAAAGACAAAAGGACATAGAAGATCTTTGAAGAGAGTAGATTTCTCCTGTTCCATCATTACTGAACAGTGTTAAATGCACCATGTAACTGTGTCCTTAATACTATATTTCCTTGGCTTACTGATAATAGGGTGGCTAAACAAGTATGCTAGCTTTCCTAATGCTGGAGGGTAATTTTCATGGTTCATCAGATCTCCACTTTCTCCGTGTTCTCAATATCCCCAGTTCCAGGGGATATTTCAAGGATGTAGGATTTGCAACCCAAGCTCCATCCGTGCGCTGCAGCTGTTGTTGGCCAGGGCCCAGGACCTGTGCTCCAGCAAGTGCCAAGCTGCAGGATCAAGCTCTCCCTTTCACCTCTTCTGAAGCAGAGGTCTTGTGGTCTTTGCAGCGCAGGAAGGTCAGGAGGCTCCTGTCAGCAGCTTCCCCCATGGATCCCTTCTGGGACAGGGAAAGGTGGCCCAGGCTCTCAGGCTCTGCCCTCCCTCTTAGCACATGAGCTGTGATATAGGAAAAGAGGCTGACACCACACTTTTGTCAAAAGCATTAAGTGCATTTCCTAAGGTGATTCATCCTTTCAGTGTGATGGATACAATTTGAGCTTTTCTGCTGTGCCAGGACTAGTAGGGGAATTACATAGCGCATAATACACTATATTAATACGCTATATATATATATACATAATACACTGCAAAACACATAAATCCCTGAGGTAATACCAGGATGGACATTAGTATGATTGCATCTGTGAGGTCAAGTACACAAGGTAATTCTGCTTAACTGTCTTGTCTGTTCTGCAGAGCCCTGCACCGCTTAATTGTGCCAACTTGTTCTTAGACTCCGTGGGGATGTCTCTTACAATATCCCACTATGCCATGCAAAATGGGGGGAATATCTATTTGCGGATTCATCTGAATATTACAGTGCAGTTATCTAAATCTGAAACAGTTTTCCTAGACATCCTGTACCATGACTGGAGTAAATGCAACATCTCGCACCCTAATGCAGACAACTAAGCTCAGAGAGACTGCTTTCTGAAAGTGTCTGCTTCTCCACATTAGCTGCGGAGGGTGTCTAGTTCAACTGCTCAGCCCTTCCGGTAGTACGTGTCTACGGTTACCTGAGGGGAATTTCACTTGCGGTTTCTGGAATGAAATAATTTTGGTAGGTGTGAGCTAGATGCAAAGCCATTCAGCCCTGTTGGAAATAGGTCAGTTCCTGTAATGCCCAGAACAACAGCTCTAAGCAATTAAAGAGCTGCAAGGTCAAGTCCTTTGGTGCCTTCGGAGTCTAGTGAATACAAGGATGGGTAGTAGCTGAGCATGACAGGTTGGATTGCAGATTTGAAGCTAGTTTGCCAAATCCCGTAAAAGGAGATAAATGTCTCTTTAGGCACCTAAATCCTTTATTTAATGAAGCTCCGAGTCCTTTACATTCTGCCAGTGAAATGCCTTATAAAGTTGCATATAATTGCAGTGTGCGTGTAACAGCATTTGGTCTCTGAGCAGTATACTTACCATTCTAATATGTCAAATAATTTTTTTGGTACAATGACGTGGAAAAATGTTACACAACACAGTGATACAAGGAAGATAATAAGTTTTGTCACTCTGGAATGAAAAATTGTAGACTGGGGAAAGGAATGACATTTATTTCAAGCACATTTAATCCAGAAGAAGTAGGCTGGTGTAACATGCTTTCCAGTAACCTCGTTTCTCTCCTGTGAAAAGAGGACTAATATCGGTAGAAATGCTGAGTGTATTCGGAAGGCTTTGAAACCAATTAATCACCTGCACAATTTTTCATAAAACCTGATTTCATTTGGGACAAAGTAGGAGCTGAAGTAATTTAAGGATGTCAGATTAAAAAGTTTTCACAGGTAAACATGCAATTCCATGAGCATCAGAATTAATGACTCCTGCTTTCCAATGGATTTATTTCTTGTGCCTATGAAGTGGCACACTGATTTAAGCTTTCCCTGCTTTCAGGCCTGGGACTCCTTGCCGTAGGTATTTAGGAAGGAATCTGAGCTTGCAGGCTGGGTGAAAGGTACAGTCCACTGCACTATTTAACTGCTCTGGACAACAGAACCTAGGGGGTGAACCATGGAAATGGTGTCCGCCTTGCAGCTTAAATAGTGCAAGTGAACTCTGAGATTATGGCCGCTTTAATTCTCTGCAAATGTGCTTTGTGGTTTATCTATCTGATCCATTTTAATTCACACCAGCATAAATTTTCGTAGGTTACTACTTAAAAGGAAAAAAAAAATGTAGAGGGTATAAAAACTAGGAAAGGACCTTCTGCAGTCTTCTGTCTAAGTGGCCTTAATATCAGGTAGGAAATATTTAGTATACTTGAAGTTGCCAGTTCAGAGCTGGTTTAATCTTCTGATGAGAAGAAAGCTAAACTGAGATCCGTTCAATTTATTGCCTGTGTTTTTTCAGATAAGACCACAATAACTTAAATACATTCCATTTCGTAGGGTTGTGATTTAGCACATGATGTGTTTTCTAAGAATTGACTCCAGAGATTTACAAGGTAGCAAGGCAGATGTGTTGTCACTGGACACATTTTCTCCTTCCACTTTGGTCCTGCACCCTGTGAAATGGCTGTGGGCAGCAGCTCGCTGCTCCAAAACCCACTACAGCTCTCTGCGCTCCTTCGTACAATGTTTGCAAAATGAGTAGGGTTGAAAAGCGCCACCATAAATGCGTATGGTGTCATTGAATATCCTGCACTAGCTGTTCTGAGAAAAACAGAACAGCTCATTTATTTACATGTCTTCCTCGGCGAGGACTTAATCTTTAGGATTATACATAAGAAATACTGCCGTTTCAGTGGGATAATGCTGGCTTTAGTACAGAAGGAGCGGATGAGCATATCATAAGAACTTTGCTGACTGCTTTGCTAAAATATTTTCAGATTTTACATTCCTGTACAAAATCTCATAAGTTTTAAGCTTTTGAAAGAATAGTTTAACCATTTAACTTCTGATTACTCTTTATCTTCACCTTCTGCTTCTTTTCATTTCTTAGCTGATCTTTTTTGTAAGGGTTTTATTTTTTTAATGATACATACATTTGTGGGTGAGGGGGACAAACAAACTAGGCTAAATCCACTCATAAAGACAATGCCTAGTCTTCTAAAATCTGTCCTTTCTCTCTTTGATCAAAAGATACAAGGGAAAAACATGAAGACAAAAGAAACTATTAACAACTTAGTTTACAACTTCACTGATTTCATCGGTGTGGTACTAGGCGTATAACTGGATCCCATGTGCAGGGAAAATACTTTTTTTCTAAGTGTCAAATGCAAGGATTAGGTTACAACTGCAGCCCAGTTGTTGCTTTATGAAATGCAGCTGTTTTCTGTCATTTGATAGCTAAAGCCAATCATGGAATTAAATACCGAAGAATATTTTTTGTTACTTTTTGCTTTTAATCTCACATTGGCATTGCTGTTGTGCTTTTCTGAGGCCCTTCCAGCATGGTCGTATACGTTATTTCTGTCGATCACTTGATTCCCTCCTTCTAGTCACCATCTTCTTCCTACCTCCCTTTTCTTTTCTCACGCTTTCCCACTCTCATTCCCACAGTCTCTTTGATCATCTGTGGTTCCTGCCCATTATCTCTTCTCTCTTCTCTTTTTCCTGGGTCACATTTTCTTCTCACTCTATTTCTGTCTTTCCTTTATTTTTCTTCCATTAATCAACCCAGCCCTGATCAATCTTGCGAACTCATCCTCTTGCCTCTCCTTCTTCCTCCTGCCCCAGTCTTCCCTTGTGCCAGGTTCATACTGACCCCAGAATTGCTCTTTGTTCCCCACATCCACCTTTCCCCACAGATTCTCTCTCCTGCTCTCTTCACGCCCATTGTGACTCCTCCAGTGCCGGGAACACCTGGCAGGGCATGTGTGGGGGCACCAAACGCAGCGCTATAAGGTTCGTAGCTGTATGAGAATGCCAGCTATATCCCACCCTTGCAGCAGTCCCTGTGGGGATTTCACTGGTGCTACCAAGATCACAGAGTCAAGTATGGGGCAACCTGGACTGACCGTGAGGAAGTGGCATATGGGACAAAGCTAGAAGGTCCTTTACAAGATAATGGCCATTTTTTTCTATTGGCCAACACAAAAATATCTAATATTCTTGTTAGTACTACCTTGATAATGAGTAACTGATACTATTCTTGTTGTGTATGACACTGTTTTGTTAAACCTCCATGGTTTTATATGCATATGCACGCATATATCTAATACAAAATCTTCTGTTAAAACCCTCACCAGCTAAAAATCATTAGAGCTGCCACTGCTTGCATGAAAGCTCATGAAAGTTTCAATCACCTGCTTTATAGTTGGCGTTCCTATTATAAAAAGTGCTGATCCTATTTGAAAGGACTTTAAAAATCTGAGCATAAAAATAAACACATAGATACCTCAGAAAACGGTCCTTGATCTGTCCTTGATCGCTTGAGTCACGTTTCCCACTGAGCTGTCTTTGTGGGATCGAGGGCAGAGCTGATCTCAGAGAGTTTATATTGGAATAATGCCTAGATAAATAAATCAAACTTGGGGGCCGTAGGTAATCAAAACTGAACACAGCGCTACAGGAAAATGGAGACTCAGACGTACTTTAACACTGAAGACAGGCATGGCCCACTCTCCTGGTATGTAATCTAATATCCTCTTCTAAAGCCGGACAATAACGGTATGTTTATTTAACCGTTTCACCAAGGCCTCAGCTTCCTCATCGAGAGCGATGTCCTGACACTGGCAAACTGAAGGAATTTCGAGGAAACGGAGTGATCATCCTTAAAGTCACCAAAAAAAAAGGTATGCACTTTCATCAATGTTCACATAATACACTGAACTTATTTTTGGTCACATATCTCTCCAGCATGCCTTACTTTGAAGGCTATCCATCACTTGTATACACCTTATTGCATTTGAGACACATTTAGTGCCCCTTCACTTCTACTGAAGAAAACACGTTGGCCCTAAGGAAAGGTTAAAAATTATTTATTTTCATTTTACTGAGAAACAGATAATTTATGGGGACCATTCCACCTGCGAATGTAACTCTGTAATCTGTAACTCTGAAATAGGCACAATTTTCCCTCTGTTTAACTGGCCTAAACCTCAAATGTTTACATCTGAGAGGAAAATACAGATGGGACGTTTGCTCAAGTTACGCAGTGGACAAATCCCTTTGTAATTACTCTGCACACTTGTATTTCCCACCATGGACAAGGGAATGAAAAAATAATTACAGTAATTTGCCAAATAGGTTTACTAGGCTTTTGGAAATAGGTTCTAAGAAAATAAGGCTTGTGTTTGAAGATAAATTCTTTAGCTTTCACTCTGTCAACATATAATAACAAGCTAGTATCGTATGAAAGAACTAAGTGGCTAGGCAAACCACATCCCACTCCACTGATTTTTTCTTACAAAATAACATTGTTCCTTTAAATTGTAAGCCAGAGAGCTGATTTCTGACAGTCCTTCTAATAGGCTAGTCTGAGAGTGTAATCCACTACAATTTTTGAGAAGTTTTCTGTAAAAACAATTTCAGTCAGAATATTGTTGAGGGTAAGCTCAAAAAGCAAAATGCTTTTGTACTAATAGCTGCTTGCAACACATGAGACCACAAGTTTTGTTTGTTTGTTTTCCTGAGTGAAGTGTCCTAGCTCAAAATTCTCTTGGCTGTGCACTAAGGCAGTGCAATTGCAGCCCGGTCCGCACTTCGATGTCTGCACCTGTGCTGTGCAGGAGGTTGTCACTGCGAATTCCAAGTCGCCACTTTGCTCAGAGATGGGCATTGCAGACACCACCCAGAAAATAGACTAGAACATGAGGATATTTTTGGATCTTTCCTTTTCTTCCCTTTGACTTTTCAATGCCTAACAAATTTGGAAGTATTCATACTAAAAAAGATTTATCATAAATTTGTCCTTGAGATGGTATGGCTCATTGAGTAGTTATTAGCTCTTTAGCCAGGTAAAACTACCACACTGTGAAAGTAATCCACAAATTCGTAATTATTCCTTGACATGATTTTACGCAAACTGATCGTGGTATAATGTTGCCACTGGACATTACACACGGTGTGATGTCTACTACTGTTATTCTTATGGATGCAACACAGACTTTAATGAAATAAAAAATCAGTCACTATTTTTATTCCAACATTTTGAATGAAAACAAAAAATAGTTTTCATATCATTATTAATAATAATATCCATAAAAGCATTCATCGAACATTTGGAAAGTAAAGGATTTATGCTGGCGCTGTGCTTCTTGTTGCAAGCTGACAGTTGGTCTGAATGAGCAGGAACGTCACTGCAGAACCAGGCAAAATAATTTACATTATTAAAAAGAAAATATGACTGAAAACCAAATCCCAATTCACTTGTTCTTCCACTGACATGAAACCTGGTTTCCTCACAGTCCCTAGGGGAGAGTGCAGCATGCCCATGTGAATTAAGGCAATTTTCCCAGTAGACAGATAAGGAATCAACTCCCCCAAACAGTGTTAGACTAAGGGACACACATGTACACCAAGGTACATCATACCTGCTGGAAATGCCAGACCTGAAGCACAGGGGAGGGTAGGGAGTGAGACAAGTCTCCCAAGACTCACTTCCTTGGACGATGGGATAAAGCCAGGGCATCCTCCATCCAACAGCCATCGTTGCAGGGAGAAAGTCGTTCACCAACACTGCACAGAAAGCCCACTCAAGTAGGGCCTTACCAGGGGTCAGCCAGTAGCCAGGAGTCCGTCGCCACCTGTCCTATGCACTTTTATATTTCATGGTTTAATGTTGGTGAGTCTGTGTATCTCCCACCCTCAGTGAAACTAATCAGCATCCCAATGTCCCTAGAGGACACCAGGGGGTATCATGTTCTTCTGTCTTATGAGGTCTAGGAAGCTCTAATTGGGATATGCACATAATTTAGTGAGTAAGATACTTCTGGAGAAGGTAGCCTCTGTTTTAAACACCATCGAGGTAATGGTGGAAAAACTACGTGTCTAAAAGCAAAGAACTAGCCTCTCTATTGCGCCTATGCAGAGCTGATGTTGGTAGGTTAATTACAGAAATTGTATCACTTCTCCTGTGTCAGCTGTCACTGCTAAATTTACTTCTTGTGACCCACCTCTCATGACTATCATCTGGCCTGCCATGGCTTTGGTCTCATTTAGCTAACCAGTAAGGCTGATGTTGGGTATCCATATGCATTATACTACTTATGTATAATTTTTCATTTGAGGGTCCCAGAGTACGTATCAGACATGTGGCCAAACCTGTAACTGCTCTTCGTACCTCAAAGTACTTTTTTGCCTCAGTGCAGTCTTGATCCTGAGAGTTGTTTTGCAATGAATGTACAATATTTCCACTGACATCAGTAAGATACATACTATTCATATCTCCTACTATGTTAAAAGGAAACGAAGCATCAAAAGCAAACCTTCCAAAAATGTTGATAATTACTGCCACAGTTGTACAGAGGGCAAAAGAATTTAAGTTAGTTCGCGTCAGCACCTGAGCCTTCAGTAAGCTACCGAATTTTATAAGAGACAAGTTAGTTGCTGGCTTCTCAGGGTGTAAACAAGCACAAAATGCCTCATTGTGCATCGAAGGTTTCTGACAGAGAGTGTGGACCCTGTGGATAACCATGCCGCAGCAGGAACAGATCACTGCAGAGCTGCCAAAGAAACCACTGTGCTGCTGAAGCTCCCAAAGTAGGTGTCTGGCAAAAAAAAAAATTGAAAAAATCTTCTTAAAACTCATGCTAACGAAAACATTGTTCTTTTACCCATTAACTTTCTGTGCTGTCTCATATATGTTAATAACCATGAATAAGTGCATTTACTGTTGTATTTGTTTCCCACTACTAGCCTGCTTCCCTTCTTATGCCTTCTTGTTCTTTAACTTTGGGACGCAAGAAACCCTCAAGGAGGACATATGCTCTGCATAAATAGTGGACTTTGCAGCCTTGAATCCAGCTTAACTGAATGATGCCAGAAAAGTTCTGTTCCTTGACATGCCCTGGTTTGCAACTCATTTAAAAAAGTTACAAGAGAGGAGACATTCCTGTCTGGTCAGTTGTATCCTGCACAGCCTCTGCCCCTTCCCAGTTCCACCTACATGGACAACAGTCATTGCCCAGGGAGAGTGCAGCTGGGTCAGCAGACTGCAGAAGATGGCAGAGTAATGAGATAGGCAGTGGAAGGATTACGGTTTCTCAATTTGCACCTGAGATGCATAAAATATTTGCACATTTTAGGAACACAGCTGTGAAGTTGAGATTGCATCTGGCCCTGAAATATTTTATCGGAACCAAAACCACTGCCTAAAGGACTGAACAACAGAGATAGGAAAGGGGTGATTGAGCTAACTGGAATAAATCATGCCACTGTCTTTCCAAATTCTCCACTGAAGTAAAGCAGAAGCCTGCTTTTCTTTTTTTCGCTCATGGCCGTGATTAATAACAAAAACAACAATAACAATAATGTTATTCCTCAATTCCTTCACATCTGGCGAAAAATTTGCCATATCGTAAGTTAAAATGAAATTTGAAAATATTACAAAAATAAAAGACAAGGATGCTAAATTGTAAAGGCATCAGTGTTTGCTGACAAAAGCCATTTGCTGTTAAAAGGTTTGGTGGGGTGTTTTTTAAGTCAATAGCATAATCACTGGCAGATCAGAAGAGAAGATTCTGTGTATTTGGCACTGAAAAGACTAAATACATGAGCGGGACTTTTGCCATCCAGAGCCCACCCTTTCCAGACAGAGAAGGAGCAATGCTATGTCGTGGATCTTGGATCTCTTAATAGCAAAAAAGCCTATAGAGTCTGATAGAAACGCAGTCGGCTTGGCGGCTCAGGATTTGGGTAGAAAACCCAGGGTCCTTCCATCTTCACAGCTCTTCTGTTAGATATGCGTGCGAGCTACACAGTAGTAACTTCAGCATTATTCTTTCTTATTCTTATTATTCTACTGGCAGTACAGTGGTTGCAGAGAGCCCCGGGCGCTGGCTGCTGCACACAAGGCAAATAGGCAAAATGGGCAAACAGGAGGATGGTCTTGCCAGCTGCTTGTAAGGTGGCAGTGGATGATCCAAGCCACCTCTTCCTCCCCCCAGGGCCGTGCTCTGTGCTAGAGGTCCTGCAGTAACATCGCCAACAGAAATGTTGTGTGTGTATTTTCAGTCTGTTTATTTGCAAGAACAACGGAAAATCAAGCAGTGCTTGTTCCTTTAAAACAAAATCTCCAGAATAAAATGTTCCAGCTGTCTCAGGTCTTCAGCTCTACTTCTATTCGTTTTGAAAGCACTCAGAGATTTCTGCTCTTGCTTTTATATCCCCTTCCAGTCATCCTGTGCTGTTAGCCTCCTTACTTTTCCCAGTCCCTGAGAAAACATGAATAATTACCTCTCAGCCTTTGAAGTTACCTTCCCTTGTTGAGAAATTCAGTCCGAAGCAATGGCTCTTGGACTTTGTTTTTGTCAGCTGTATTCTCAATTCGCCACCACTGGCTCCTCTGCTTTGTTTTAAGCATGTGAACAGTCCAGGTACGTTAGGGGAAAATATGCATATCTTTAACTTTGAACTTGCAAATAGTCCTACGGATTTCACCTCGGACTAACTAAAGGTTTTGGAGGAGCCATGTCTTCAGAATACATGGATAAGATTTTTAAAAAAGTAAGCTGATCACTGGTATGAGTGAATATATATTTGGAGGTGCTGAGACCCGAGTAAATCCCACCTGAAGATGTTGAACGAGTCACATTTTGTAAGCGATGAACAAGTGGTCAAGCTCCAGGATTAGGCCATGAATTGAGACTTGGGAGACGGAGGTGCCATTCCCAGAGATATCGCTCGGCTATGTGCCACTGAGAAATCCAGCTAAACTTTCTGGATTTCTGTTGCTTTTCCAGCTTTCTTTGTCCCTGCAGGAAGACTGCAATGTCTTCAAGTAGGTGTCATCTGTATGGGCCTGTTTGTGGGCACAAAGCAGTGTGATACTACAAAAAACAATTACCCAACTGCTAAGGTCATTTTTAATATATTAAAAACAGATACTCTGGAGCTAGGAAATGCTAACAACAGTGTTCTGTACAATTTGGTTTCTTTGTGTCTATACGTTTTGATGCAGTCTTTAATTAAATGGCCAGATTGGTTTTTTCGCTGTGGGGCTACTGGTTTGCACAGTGCATGAAAGCCAACAGCCTTGCTGCTCTCCTCCGCTGCTTTCAGGGAGGTTGTTGAAAAGATAATTGAGGTGGGTTTCTCACTCTGGGCTCCTTCCCATATGACTGCAGCCTAAGCAGCAGCATGCCGTCTCTGCCTGGACTTCAAGTGGACCACTATCTAAACACAAAGGAGCCTGACAAAACTGTTCAGCTGGGGTCCAGCATCAAAACCTTCTTGTCCGTGTTGCTTCTTGTTGCTTTAAATACGGGAGGAAAATTCAAACTGTTTTTCAACATGTTTTGGTGTTTTTTTCTGGGTCCACCTGCTCAGTCCTTGCTCCTGTGTCCTGGCTTCTGTCTCTTGACCTTTCATCTGCCCCATGGATCTGGGTGAGATCACAGACGTCTTGGTTCCTTTACCTTGGCCATGCTCCCTAGATGAGTGCATCTCTCAATCTAGCCACTACCTAACCTTCCTTGCCTTGCCCAGTCATTTCTTCGAACAAATGGCAAAGATGCCCTGCGGTTGCCCCATGCCAGTTTCCCCTTCCCTAGCATAGTCATATGTAACAGCCCCAGGAAAAGAAACCATCTCCAAGTAGTCCTGGCTGTAAGGGAAGGCTGTGGATGTTGTTCGTGGGTACTGGGTATGCCTTTACTGGGCACTCATAGCAACCACAGGAAATCACAGACTCTACAGACTCTGTAGGGAGTCTTGTTGCTAAGATCTATGTTTCTGCTGGGCAGATGCAAAACTTCCAGCAGCTTATGGCCCAGGAAAATGAGGGTGGGTTACACTACAGCTCTGACATCACCTTGCCAGAAGTTAAGTATTTTCTTCTAAGCACAGGCTTGGAAAAAACCCCAAACAACCAAACAAAAAAAACCAACACTAACAACAAGAAACTAGCCCGGAATCACTTAGTGCTGAAAATGTATCTCTCTCTTTAGCGTTCTTTTCAGAAAGGGCTTAGCAGTATTTAAACTCTGCCCAAATTTTTGGCTTGATGCAGATACCCAGCACAAACAGATATCAATGGCTAAGTTTTAATTAACTGAAGCTTGTATTGCAAAATGACACAGTAGAGTCAGAAAAGCCTGTTGTCTTGCATCTGTTATTTGGTTCAATGTGTCTAACATCTGGAACATTAAACTGCCATTCTGATATTTTGTTAAATTTTTGTAAAATTAGATTTCTTGTGCGTTTTTTTGTTTAAGATCTCTGAGGGAACATTCACAGTCTTGGCAGCTTCTGCTATCTCAGCTCTAATAGTGCCCATATTTTGAGAGACAAAATGTACGTTGATCATGCCATGGATTCTTGTTTCACCAGATGCATTGTTTCAGGCCTTTATGATTTCATACTGGATTTCATCTCTTCTGAAAAAAGAAGAGAAACATGCAAGAGAGGTTCAGGAACATTTTTCCCATGAACATGTTTGTCTAAAATATGATTAAAAGGGCCTGCTAGGGAGAAAATACTGTATTTTGTTTTCAAAAATTAACATGTGTTACAGCTAGGTCAAAACTGATTTTTTCGCATGCCCAGTTTATTACATGTTTCTAAGGATTTTATTTTTGTTCTTGTTACAGTAGCAGAGCAAAGAAATTCTGGCTTAATTGCTCTCTTTCTTGTGAAGAGATTTGGAATAAGAGCCTTCAAAAGCTTCCTAATGATCCTGAACTGCTTGCTTTCTCTCTAGACTAAAGGCTATGGAGATCAAAGATGAATGACGATGGTGAGCAGAAAGCAACTGTAACGTTTCCTTTTTGCATTCAGAAAAGTCAGATATTTGGAGTGCTATTGCAGAAATGGGGGAGGAAAATCATAACGTCTCTCTATTCACCCAGAACCAATGGAAATCCGTCTTGCAGCTCTTCTCATATAGAAAATAACCAGTCTGTCAACAAAACCCTACTTAATGAAATCCTTATTTTGTGCTCCACATTGGCTTTTATAGGAAAGTGTTGATTGACAAGCTTATTCAGTGTTAGTTTAGGGGTTTCCTGGAAGGAAATAACTTGCCTGAATCACTTCTAAAAATCAACAATATACAAACCAACAACATCCAACGGCAAGACTGGGTTAGCAGCGTTGCTCTGGATCACACAGCTGCAGCAATCGTGCTGAACCTCCCTGAAATCTCAGCATCAGGACACTGAGCAAAGGAAGAGAGACAGTAGGAGCAGAAAAATATAAATACTGCACGTTAAAAAATGCTCTCTCTCCCCTTTCCTTTCCCTTTCTTTCCTTTCCTCACACGTACTTTGGCATTTATCTACCATGACAAGCCTCATTTCTCCTTTCGAAAGAATGCATAAATGAGCTATGAATATTTGATCCTTTTTTAAACAAATATTTTGGCTTGACAAGTCACAGCAGATAAGACTACCCAAGATGGTAGCCAGCTGCTCCGGAGGAGGGAGCATAGGTAGAGTGGGGGCCGGTGTTGGAGGCATCACCTCTCCCAGACACTGCATGCAGGCTGCTGCATAAGGCAGGACAGAGGCCACAGAAACGCTCCTTTGCTGCTGTAAACCTGGCTTTGCAGAGACTGCTGAAAAGCTGTTGGTGTTGCCGCAGATTAATGCTGGAGGACAAGTTCTGCCATGCCATGCTCTGGTTCAGCACGTGCATGAGTGGCCCCACTGACTCTGGTGGAAATAGTCAAGGTTTACAGTCGAACAGTTCTGTGTGTCCTTCCAATGCGTAATTCTCTCCATCAGGGTTTTCGGAGATTTTTTGCTGTGTTACTGGGCAAACCAGCTGACTCGGTAGTTAATTCAGATTAGCTTCTTTATAGAGAAGTTACCAGCCTCACATCACAGTGAAATTTCATATACGAAATGAATAAAGGAAATTTTGGATAGCCATTTAAGGTTTGTTCGCATTGTATTTCAGGCTTGACTTGCAAGGATATTGTAATCTGCATAAATGCTTCTCAGGCATTGTACTGTGACGATATTTTTAGCTAGTGACAAATAAACAGATTTTGAAAGAATCCCTTTTCTATTTGTTTTGCACCAAAGTCGGGATCATGTGAAAGTTGTATTTGAAATCAAGCAGCTCCAGATGCTTGTATGTGAACTTAGCTAAAGCTTTCTTTTTCTCTTTAAAACACATTTTATTTTTTAATAGGATAATATAGATGAATTTGGGGAAATTTTTGGTTTGTCATTGGATTTCAGCTGAAAATTGTCTATCTTGGGGAAAATGTCTGGGTGAAAAAATTTAAGAAAATAAAACTCTTCTCATTCCCTATTTTACTTTTTCTACAATTATCACTATGGAAAATTTAAAAAGAGCAATACCCAAATTCTCTGGGTTTCTGCATCATCCAGCTTTTGTCCAAAGATAAAGGGTCAGCTTTATTTTTCTTGGTGAGAAAAAAACTTAAAATGTTACATTAGGTGAAACTACATTTTAAAAGCTAGGGGTAGAATTTTCTGCTTTGTTGTAAATTTACGTCATGGAGAGATAATGCAAGATTCATTGGAATCAATGCAGGGTGTCCTTGACTGCAGAAGACTTTGCACTTGGCCCAGGAGGACAAAAGTCATTGACTGTGGAAATAGTTTTACTGAGGTGAGTCCTTTCCCGTGTGCTTTTTTTTTTTTTAATTATAGCTTTAAACCAAGCAACGTTTTGAATATTAAGCAAAGCGGGGAGTTACTGATAAGCACAGGGATAGTGAAAAATTTAATCACTACATTAAAAATCTTGTCTGGGACACTTCTTGGTTTTTACCTAAGCCACTAGTAAAAGATTCATATCTATCCAATTTTCAAATAATGTGACCCCCTTGTACTATTCAGTCTCTAAGACATGCATTAGCAGGAAGGTTCTGAGAGCTGCAGGTGACCAGCAGTGCCCTTCCTGGATGTCACCTCACTGCTGCAGTGGCATACGGACACATTCCTGCATGAGCTTGCCCTTCCTGGATGTCACCTCACTGCTGCAGTGGCATACGGACACATTCCTGCATGAGCTTGCCCTTCCTGGATGTCACCTCACTGCTGCAGTGGCATACGGACACATTCCTGCATGAGCTTGCCCTTCCTGGATGTCACCTCACTGCTGCAGTGGCATACGGACACATTCCTGCATGAGCTTGCCCTTCCTGGATGTCACCTCACTGCTGCAGTGGCATACGGACACATTCCTGCATGAGCTTGCCCTTCCTGNCAGCGATGTTATAGGTATCTTACATAGTGCTTTTGCTTTAGATATGTATCCTCAGTTGTTAGACCCTGGACAAAGCATATCGAAGGGGCAAAGTCCTCTGGCATATTGCAGAATTTGTTGCACTCCATGGGTAGATTTGAGAACATCAGGACTAGGACTCAGTTATTCTGCAGTGTGAAAAAATTGCAGCCCATAAACAGTTCAAATGTCACAGAAATATGCTTTGCCTCCCTGCATTGTTTGGGCGGCGTTTGTGGAAGGATGGTGAGACCGGTGGGAGAATGTGGTCTCTTGAATATATAGTACACATTCTTTTGTATTAAGCTTCCACAGATGAAAGTGCTCATGGTAATGTGCCCTTGTGACATTCTGTTTGAAAATATTACTCTTTCTTCAAAGAAGAGAAAAGGAGAAGCTGTAGCTTTAAATTGTATGAGCATGGGAAAATCAGACATGGTAATAAAAGTGGATGTTTGAGTGTGTCAGATAAAATTTATTAGATAGGGGTCTCCAGCTCTGTGCATTCCTATGCAAAATTCTTGGAAAGCTGCCAGAAAGTGAACTCTGAGCGTTAGCACAGCAGAAAATATTTATACTGGTGTAAGGCTGCTGGCTGTGATATGTTTCTGCTCTTTTGAAATAATTTGCCACAAATTCAGAGACGTCAATAGAGGTCAAACTCTAGGGAACTACACAATTTAATGAATCAACTATATGCTTACCAGACAATAAGTAATACTATCGTGGAAAAAATGAATTATTAACATGTGAAAATAATTTGTTAGCTGCAACAACACATACAGTAGCAATCAGGATTAGGTTTCTAAAAATGTTCAGTCAATGTAATTGCTTTCCCAGTAGAGTCAGCACAATAGATTTGTTTTGTTTTGTTTTCTTCTTTTTGAGCGTTATCTCCAATACAAATGACTGTGTGAAGACATTCTTCAGCACACCTCAACGCTGGCTGCACTTTCTACCATTGGCTGGCATTTCATTAAAATCGAGCCCATGAGGACTGTTAAATAATTTTCCAATATATTCCGTTATTTTTACTTCATTAAGATACAGACATTATATCAGTGATGAGTTCTATTTACAATGAGTAGGGCTACCTTGTGATCATTATTTAATTTCATCTGAATTTTGGCCCCAATTCTGATAATATCCTTTTCAAGAAATTTTTAAAACTGTCCCGTTTGGAGAAGGCATCTTTTCCTCCCCACAAAACTTTGGTGCAAAGAGCTGCCTTGAGCAACATTTCCCGATGGCAGCTGTTCTCTCCTTCTTATGGTTTGCTTTTGCATGTAGCACTTGTGGATGTTTCCCTTGAAACCTAAGTGAAAAAAGACCTGCCCTAACTCAACCTCCTGTCTGAAGCTGCTTTGCTTTGCCAGTGGGGACCGTATGCCTTTGGTCTCAGCGCAGTCCCGTAGGGTCAATATGGACTGTAGGTACAGCAGCACAAGTATTCAACAACCGAATTACAATTTCCCCAAGGACACAGGAATGCTGACACAAAGTAGAAGACTGACTCTAAATCTGCTGAATCTTATACAATTTTCCTCTCAAAAATGATATTAAAATTCCATATCAACCACCCCATAAATATCTAAGGCTTTAACTACCATTTCCTAATATGTATTTTTTTGAACTATGATCCTGCAGGCAAAATAGCAATATAATTCCTTGTTTATTTGGGCTTTTCACAGCATTTGATCCTTTATAGTTTGTCTTTTAATGACAGAAAAAAATATTACAGCAATATAAGTCCTTGATTACCCTGCCATTTTCGGAGTGGAATGGCGATTTCTTTTTTTTTTTTTTTCAGTCCTGCTTCCCTATGAGTTCATGCTTCTTTCGGGTTACGGAGATGCTCACCTCAAATCTTCTCCTTTTATTTTGTACTAAGCAGGACACAAAAAAATTTCCCAGCTTCCAGAGAGTATTTATATCAGTCAGACTAACACCTCCTTCGTGGATTTAGACTGATCACAATTTTCCATTATTTCAGATGCTGGAATTGAAGAAAACATCCAGCAAACTCTCAATTAAAACTATCATACTCATTTCATAGCAACTTCAGAAATATGCAAGTCAAACACAAACTGAAGGCCACATTCCACATCTGGTACTCAAATTTTAGAAGAAAGATACACATTTTTACTAAGGTTGAAAGGACCATCCAAAAATAGAACCTGGAGGTGCGTATTAATAGAGAATCTGCGCTAAATGATAAATCAGCTACTTTCCTCACGTACTTTACTAAGTCAATATTAATACTTCAAATGAAAAATGAAGCTATAATACATCAAGTTCTTGAAAAATAATGTCACTGATGGGAATGGAACTCACATCTAACACTGCCAGGCTCTGATGGACTATGAAGTGTTGCAAAGGTATTTTCTTACTACATTCTAGCAGCAGTACATCTTAGTTAATTGAATATACACAGTTCCTTGAGGTGATTCAGGAGGAGTCTGTATCAAGAACAAACAAACATATATGTAAGTTACCATGTGCATGTTGGCTGCTCTGCTGTAGCTGGTGCACAGAACTCCTGGCAAATGTAGACTAAATGTGTTAACTTAAACTTCTGTCACTGCAGTTTAAGCTAACATGTCTTATCTCATAGTTTTATCAAGAAAATAGCATTCATTTGGGCTATTAACACTAATTCTCTCCTCTCTGGTAACTCATTAAATGTATTCAAGCCATGACTTAAACGTAACAAGCAAAAAATCAAGAAGAAACCGCACTCTTATCCTGAGGACTGACATACTTGTCTGTCTGCTGTTTCTTGATTTGCAAAGCCACAGGTAGCCTGTGTTACCTGCTCCTCAGAGGGAACATTGTTCTCATCAGACAGCCACTTTAGAGATGGAAAACTCAAAATGAAGTGCTCAGGGTAGTCACAGATGTGCACAGTGATTTGGAAAGCTTAGCTGCCTCTGTAGAATGGGTAAATCTATGAAGTGGTAAAATTCACTCTTACAGAAAATTTTTCCCCCAAAACTGTAGGCGAAAAGTATTGTGTGAATGATTCTGCAGAATTCCACAACCTCATGATTTTATTTGTAAAGGCACAGCAAATATGTATGCAAGGAAGGATATTTTTGTTTCTACTTCCCATAAACAAGATTTCTTTATATTGCTTCAAAATGTACTCATTTTACCTCTGTGGCAAAATGTCTAAATGGGGCCAGCAGTCTGTTTCTGTTCAGTTTATGGTCTCCCAATTTATATTTTTCTAGGTCTTCCGAGACACAGGGATGTATGGAAATCTAATAGAAGTTGCAACCACACAGGACTTTGTGTCACGAAGGGATCATCTTGAATTAGAATAAATATCTACTATATAGTCAGAGGTACATTTCTACTAGACTGAATTAGAGAATTATTGGCACATCTCCGTAAACATGACTCTCTGTACTAGGAAATAGTTAATCCTTTATTACATTGGATAGTCTTGTGGGATTGCTTTAGTGATTCATTATAGAAATCAAAGTAAATTCTACAGTACTGTGCAGTTTGGCTCATCCAATTGGAAAAACCCTAATGATCAAAAAACCATGTGTTCTTATTCAGATATGTTTTATGACATGGCTGTAAAATGTACCTACCACAGTTTTTCATTGCTTCACAGACAATAAGCACAGTCATTTTCAGGTTTCTATTGTTCTACAGCTGAAGCTGTCAATGTCCCCTTGGTCATTGACATGAGTGACAACTACATTTACATCTACCGAAGACGCATGGTTAATTACTGTGTTTCATCAATAAAGTTTGTTCCTTAAACCTACAAAAGTTACAGCATTGCCTTTGAGACATGATTCTGAAGAGTATGTCACCATAAACAACGTCTGAGAATTTATAGCTTGGCAGAAAGGCCTTTTTGAGCTAAATCTTGACATGTATGCTAGTAGTCCAGAAACAATTTATTTTCTGAGATCTGTCAGCCTTACACTGGCAAGGTAGTCCTTCAACTCTACGAGTTCCATTCATTTCAATGGGCACAATCAGAAAGAGATTCTGGATGATTTCAGAAGTTGATTTCAACAATTTATAGATATTTTTCTCAGACAATACACCTGGAACAAAAAAGGCATGTTTATTTCTTAGCAAACATATTTTAACGAAACTTACTGCAGAAATAATAAAGGGTGAAATTTCAGTCCTACTGAAATCCAAAGGAGTTTTCACGTTGAATCCCATTTGTTCAGATCTGTATTTGAAACTATGTAGTTTCTTTTTAGTAGTCACTTTGTATTACCGAGCTGTAATTTTGTATGAACTTATTATAATCGCATTTGAGCAGGGCTTCAGTTATAATGAAAAAGGTTCATTCATATTATGCCTGAGAGAACAGAGGTTTTGTAGAACTCGGTGGAACTACAGGCATGCTGTGTCACACAGGAATGACTTTTTGCAGGAAGGGAGAGGATCTAAATTTTGGATGACTTCTCTCAAATTCCCAGGTCTTTGAGCGCCAGCAGTTCAATTACAAAAATCCTGAATTTTCATAGCCAACGGCTATCATGTGGTCAAGAGAACTGTTCATCCTTTATTACAGCAGAAAAATCCAGATCTCTCTGGACACCATCTGCTTCTTGTTTATTGGAACTTCCTTATATTCCTCCTACCTGTGAACATCTCCAAATCATATTTTCCCAGTCAATCCCCAGAATATGGACTGAACTCACGTTAACTTTTGAGCTGCCACTTGGCATCCTAATTGAATAGCAAGCTTTAACATATGCTTTGAATGTTGCTAAAGCTCCTCAGTTGTCAAATAACTGCCATGATGCCTCAGTCTCTTCAGAGGAGATTATTCACTGTATTAAATGTTTTTAATGAGAGGAGCTGTTCAAAACCACTTGCTGCAGTTATAACACTAAGTGATAAGTATCTAAAAAGATTTGAATTGCCAGTTTCTGGGTGCCAGTAATGCTCCATTATCTAAAGTGTGCCTGAGCTACATGCCGGAGAAAGGAAGAGGGAATATTATAAATTAGAGATTAAAGAAAGCAGAGATGTGGCTTGTTGGCAGGTAGTCTTCCATTTACAAGCGTGGAAGTTTCTACTAGAACTAAAAGTGAACTAGAGTATAAAATGCTACGGACAAATAATGAACAGGAACAGTCTTATCCGGAACAGAGGAGGTTTTGCAATCTGTTAAGAACAAAGGTCAGCTAAAATGTTACTCAGCCAGCAACAGCCCAAGCTGCGGAAACTCAGGTTGTACAGAAGCTCTCATCTCATGCTGCGATAGGAACCAGATTGCAGCCCTCTGAGCCATTTGTGTGGATCTACACGCATCTACGCTGCCCGTGGCTAGCGTCCCCAGGGGCAGCCGCTCCAGCCAGACTGCACAGCCATAGATTTGTGCGCTGCACTGCAGCCTGTGCACATCTTCCCATACCCGCATGGTGTCTCCAATTTTTCTCTCCGTCGTTTGTTGTCCAAGCAATGTGCGTTTTTCAGGAGTTCTTGATATTGTAAAGCAATGAAGGATTGCCATATAATTTCAAGGACTATTCTGCTACACCATGAGAAAAATAATACAGTCTCGTAGACTTGGCCAAAACTAAAGCGGTAAAACTTGCCTGTGCGGAGCTATTTGCAGAAAGAGAAGTTTAGAAGCATGGCATGTCTTTGGTTAACAGTTCACTGTAAAATTAGTACCCTGCCTTTTTTTCCTTTTAGTTTGCTTGTTTTTAAGTAGGTGGTAAATAATGAGTAAATGCACAAACTTAAATATACACACTAATGTGTGATCATGTGGCTTTCCTTGCTGGGAGACTGCAAAATCTAAGGCTTTCCACAATGGAAACAATGCAAAAGTCTGCAGTGCCTGTGTCTCTCATGCTTAATGATGAATTAACTCCAGAATCTCAAGGTGGTTTGGAACGCATTTTCTTTTCCACTATAATGTTTCATGAAGTGTGAGTTGTTGCAATTTTTTTTTTCTGCAGATGTTGCTGGCAGTGTTACACCACGTTTCCTTATTGATATGGTAGAGGTGATGGAAAAGGAACGTGGAACTGAAGTGGGTCACTGTTCTCCCTGACACTGTTGCAAAAAGTTTACAAGACAAATATTGCAGACCCACTGGTTACAGAACCGGTACTTTAACGTACCTCTTGGGACCTCTGCTCCAATAATTCTTTTAAAGCCTGTGGCTCTGAAAAGGACACATGTGAATAACAAGACATTAAGTGTAGCGTACATTATTGTTACTATATCCAGCATTTCCAATTTTTTTCATCATATCTTTATTAAATATATATATGGCATATAGTACTTCCTGTGATTTGGTATGGGTTACAGCTCAGTAACCCCCTTAGCTTGCTCTGCTGCACATCAGAGTGAGGGGCAGCAAGCATCACCGCAGGCTTCCTAACACTGTTGTTGCAACTATGACTGTGGCTATGGCAACAGAAAGAGAAAACCCCAGGGAAGCGAGGCAAGAGGAACCAGCTAATCGCTAGCAGCTAACCCTGAATTCTGAGAAGGCATCAATGTGGCAATTCATCTCACCTAATTTTAGAGACAGGATTCAGCTCTGGTTTAAAACACCTTTTGGTGTCTACACATGAGCTAAATGCCTGAGCTCCCGTTAGAGGCAGTGGACATCCACTCAAGAGCAGCCTGGAGCCCCACCAGCAGCTCAGAGCAGGATTCAGTAGCCTTATCATCAGCATCTGTTGCCACCCCAGGTGCCCTCAGGGGCCTCACCTGGCCTCTGGCTGCTGCCCTGGAAGGGGTGAGTCTCCCACAGGGCCTGCGTCTGTATGTGCCAGCTCTGAGGAGGCAGAACAGGTCTGTCGCAGGGACAAGGAGGCATGCCCTTGGGTGCTGAAAATGGCCTCAGGAGCTTACGTTGAGGTGGGCACTGTTGACATTCACAAGCCTAAACTACGTGTTGAGACTCTTGTGAGAGAAAATGGNCTCCCACAGGGCCTGGGTCTGTATGTGCCAGCTCTGAGGAGGCAGAACAGGTCTGTCGCAGGGACAAGGAGGCATGCCCTTGGGTGCTGAAAATGGCCTCAGGAGCTTACGTTGAGGTGGGCACTGTTGACATTCACAAGCCTAAACTACGTGTTGAGACTCTTGTGAGAGAAAATGGGAAGAAGTCAGCATTTTTCAGGGATAGTTCTCCCAAGCTATTCTAGGTTCTATCTTTAAATTACGCTATAAAAGAGTCTGAAGGGATTTATGTGCCTAGTTCCACATTAAATGTCCAGAGGTATCTAGGACATCTGTATGAGACTGGTAGATATGACTCAGGGCCTACAGGAGACATGCAGCCTTTGCCCAGCTGCCAGAGGCCAGTTAGGTTGTCCTTGAGCATCTTGGTTACCTCTGGATGCCTCTGTCTAGGCACTAAGCCTCCACTTCTCCTCTGACCAGCATAGCTCAGCAGCTGTATAAACAGCTACAGACAAGTGGGATGAATCCTGCCCCCATGGCTATTTCCAACACCCAGAGACTAGGGCTATAAGGAGTAAACGAATCGTATTTCCCTGTTCCTGGCGTCCCGTTTGTTCATGGAGGCTCCCAAGGCTGTTCAGCTGGCACGGCATGCGCAGATTGTGGAAATAAGCGCTCAGTTTTGCTGAAAGCCACCATGGCTGTGGTGCAGCTCTGCCTTCTTTCACACTGCTCCTTTCAACCTCCACCATTGCTCGAGAAGCAGTCTTCTGGAGAGCAAACCCCAGCTGGCAGCTTCCGCTGGCTTTCCAGACAGCAAAGCAAAAAGGAGGAGAAACTGAGAGTAGAAACCCAGACCTACTCCAACAGTTTCTCTGCAGCAAATCATATTTCAAGGGGCTTAGTTAGATGTTAAGGGATGTACTGAAAAGTAGGCTTAAATGGAACGTAATTTTGTCCTTAGCGACAATGTGGTTAACCTCAGGAATAATGGGAAGGAAATTAATTTAGAAACATTATACCATACAGAAAACTATAGTTAACTGTAGCTGTTGTAGGACAATCAAAATAATAAGGAAGCGATAAAATAGATTAATAGGAATGACACCACAAGTCTAGCGATAATAGAAAAGCAAAGGATATTCATTTAAAAGAAAAATGGAAATATAATAATTCAAAACATAAGAAAAGAAAATATTGAGAATAAAAACACATAGGAAAATGTAATAGAAAAATACATACAAAGTTTTTTGGGATTGGGTAAAAGTATGCTAATACATTAAAAAAACAGGATTAATTTTCAGACCCTCTGAGTGATATTGATTATATTCTTACTGTAATTCAAGTTTAAAAAGTGCTATCTTAAACATTCCTGTTCACCAGTTTTATGCTAATATGTGGATTTTTGAATAATGAGATTTGTTCATTAGAAACTGGAGTGATACAGTAAAGGCCTCAGCCTACTATCGCAATTGTAAGTGCAGAGCTCAGTTTACGGACAATCATTTTAAGGATCGGGACTTTGCTGATCCCCTGAAAGCAACCAACACAGAACCTGATAATAATGTTCTCCAGCTACTGATGAGCTCATCTAAATTTTAGGGAGTGATCTAGATGTGAAAGAACTCAGACATTGGCAGGCCAAACTGGAGACCAGTATTATCTCTTTGCCTCCTGATTCTCCTCTGTGGGCTGGTATCTGTTATCTATTGTTTTACACTTTGGACAAAACACAGCCTGCCAGGTCTAATTCTCTAGTTAGGCACTTCAGCAATGGCTCACGGAAATGTACGTATCTGACACTGGGTGGATTGAAAGAAGAGGGAAACAATTCCATCAACGTAAAGTAAGTGAAGAAGTTCACTGAAATTGGAGAGATACTTCCAATACCTTTGAAAGGTAACTTTGCAGTGGTTTCAGCCAGGCAGACTTCAGGACTTCTCTTCAATGACTGTATGAGAAAATCAGATCCATTCAGAAGGTTATCAGTCCATGAAGTGAAGTTTCTATCTCTTTGGTTGAAAGCTAGGGACCTAATGGGAATGGGATTTACTGGAGCAAATCCAGTGAAAGACCAGGAAGATCATTAAGGGACTGAAGCACCTTTCATATGGAGAGAGGATGTGAGAGCTGGGACTTACCAGCCTAGAGAAGAGAAGTCTCAGGGGGATTTTATCAATGTATATAAATACCTGAAGAGAGCAAATGAAGGTGAGGGAGTCTGGCCCTTCTCAGTAGTGACCAGGCAAGAAGCAATGGGCACAAAGTGAAACACGGGAGGTTCTGTCTGAACATGAGGAAACACTTTTTTCTGTGAGGGTGATCAAACAATAGGGCAGATTGCCCAAAGAAGTTGTGGGGTCTTCATTCTTGGAGATACTGTGAAGCTGTATGGACTTAGTCCTGGGCAACTGGCTCTAGCTGACCCTACTTGAGCAGGAGGATTGGACTAGATGATCTTATGAACTCCCTTCCAATCTCTCCCATTCTGTAATTCTGTGATCCCTCACATCTCACTGATGTCACTAGCCCCATCAGATATGGAATATGGGCACCCACTGCTAACACAGTAATCCAGTAGTTAGAACATTGTTCCAGGCCTGGATCCACCTCTGTAACGTCCCTAAGCATGTCTCCCTAGCATGTCTTTCCAATCTTGGATTTTGAAACTGGACCAACTTGCAAGCAAGAAAAATGCTCAGGGCATTCAGATGGATAAGACAAAACACATCTTTGCCCTCTACTCTTCAGTTTCTTTGGTTTTATCCATAATGATTTTGGGTAAATACATGCACATTCAAGGCAGCAGGTCCTGGATGCCCTGGCTGTGTCTTTTCTTGAGTTTGTACCATACCACCAGTATCAGGTTTTATTTTTCTGCTTCTTGCATGGCTGGCTATGTACTGGCTTCTGGGGAGATCAGGAGGGGGCACCTTCTTCACTTATGAGGTCCATGATCTGGTTGGTGGTTTGGGCACTCTGCAGAAGTGCAAGTCTCAGCACTCCTGGGAAGAGCAGGTCCTGCTGTCCCATGCTGTCCATCCGGGGGAGACAGAGGCCAATCTTGGCAAAGCAGGGCACTGCTGCTGGGTAAGAAACTCCTTTCCAGCTAAAAAACTGTAAGCTCCCTGGGGCAAAGACAACAGCTTTATTCTGCATTTGAACCATGCCTTCCTACAGGAGTCTCGCCTGGTCCAGGGCAAACACTCCCTCCTGCTGTTGTCAGTACAAATGCAAAAAACAAGCTGTGTCCAAAAGCCAGCGGTAACAGGAAAACAAAAAGAGAGAAAGAAGCCAAGCAGACCTATAAAACCCTTAACGTGCTACTAAGTTTTTAAGCTACAAACTGACAGTGGTGTCAGTCAGCAATGACAAAGGTACAAACACTGCATTAGGGATGACATAGACATATTTTTAATGACTGAAAGGATCTGACTCAGTGGGGAAGTATTTTTTGTGACACTACACACCACTGTAAATCAAGGTAAGTTTTGGGGACATCCCATAAACAATCCAGTTCTTTTCTGACTCAATCTTTCCTAGCTTTTCTAAAAGCTCCAGATTGAGCCAGACAGTCTAAATCCTACTAAAGTTGTTAAATTCATGTAAAAAGGAATGCTCCTTGGATTACAATAAGGTTTCCTACCAATTTTCCTTTGATTATATTACAGATGACAGTTTATAATAGAACTGCAGACTATGGTAACATGGAAAAAAATATAAAATTTAACATTTATGTATTTCCAACTCCTTGTCAGACATCAGAGGGATTTAAAAAATTCAGCGAGGAATTTACAGCTTGACACAATCACATGTGCAGTAATAATAAAAATATAAATATCAAACGTAATCTTCTTCATCCCATCCTTCCCGCACCCTTGAAAAGAAGCAACATTAGAGAAGTATTAAAAAATAACTTGGACTCCTGAGGTGAAGCTGATAATAAATTCAAAAAGCCACAGGAAAACAATTTTCTCTCACTGTGTGAGGAGGAGCAGTCAATAAATTCTCTCTATGTCAACGGAATAACTCTTTCTGAAAAATCCGTGCATAACGTGTGTACCACCTTCTTTTTTTTTTCCTGTGAGTAATTCCATACATAGGCCAAAAAGCTTTTAGGACTTGGGTGCCCTCAGAGAGCAGCAAAATGTTTAAAAATCGTATTTTGGCTGGGAATTTTTGTGCGATTCACTCCTTAAAAACCGTGAGCCTAATCACTTCAGTATTTCTGCATAGGAGCAATTTTGCACAGGTGAGATATACAATGAGCTTCCTTGTGAAGACTCACATGAGTAAAGTTACTCTTTTTCAAAGCAGCGTGAAGGACTGGGTCCAGTAACTGAATCACCATATTTTCCATGGCACTCTCAGTGGCACAGGCAGCATCACTGCATGGAGAATATGAAAATTTCTTTGATGTTGGTTCCTTCCCAGCTCTGCTTTACACTTTCAACACACAGCCCCTTTGTACCTTTATTTTTTGGTAAAGGGTGTAGCACTGTTTCAGTCGGGTGTTTTTTTTCCAAGATCCAAAACTCAAGCAAAGGCACTAAAAACTCACTTTGAGGAAAAGACTTTTTTTTTTAAATATTCATGTATATCCAGGATAATTGTATATATATGTATATAAATATATGTATATGTGTATGTATATGTGTATGTGTATGTATATGTATATGTATATGTATAGATGTAGATGTATATATATGTATATATTATATAGCTGAAGGAAAAAAACAGCTTGACTCGTGCTATGGTAATAGACTATTTATGTAAAAGACAAACAGAGTGATAAGATAGCATAAGAGCAATAGCTAAAATCATGAGCAAAATCTCAAGATTAGGACTACAATGTATGGGTAAACATTAAGCTCAGGTAAATATGGAGCTAAAATATCTTATCAGACTCCCTGCAAAAATAGTTTTTGAGAGTAATAGAAGTACCACAGGAATACAGTCTGAGCGTGGTAAAAAAGGCCTTTTCTTCAGATGAATCCCTCTTGATGTTCTAACTGTAATGCAAAGGGAATGGGACTGCAATTTTTTTAGTTTATAGAGACGTATTTTCTCAGCACTTGCATAGCTAATTCTGAACTATGGCTTTAAGCATTAGGTTAGGAAATGTTTGCCCCATCCAGGACTAGTCTCCTCATTAAAGTCTTGTAGACATTTTCTGCCCCTGGAGAATTTTTGGGCATAAGTAAGAAGCTGGATATGAAAAAAAAAAAAGAAAAAAGCAAGCCGGTCTCATCCAACTTGCAATCCAGACAATGAGGAGCCTGATGATGATGTAGTGAACACTGCAGACAGGGAACTTAGTTTGAACTCTGTTTGCTTCATGAAAAAAATCTCCACAGGTATGAGAGCAGCTTTAGACTCCAAGATACGAGCTATCTGAAAACCATTGGAAATATTAAGCAATAGAGTTATGTGAATTCAGCTGAAGTCCTGTCTCCTGCCGGGGAATAAAATTTCTGTTTCTTGTGCTTAGAAGGGATGACTGAGGTTCCTCAAATTCCTCAGTAGTCAAAGCAAATCAAGAAAAACTCAGGGGGAATGTTTAATTTGCCACCAAACCCCTGACCTGTCTGACAAGTGTGAAATCCTACAGGGGTTGAGCCGAGGGAACGAGTATGGAAGATACTCCCGGCACTGGATTTGAAAGATTAGGGGGCAAATGTCTGGGCAAGAAGGAGTGTAGTGAGGGGAAATGGAAGTGTTACAGAGAAAACAGAATGAGAGGTTGAATCTTTAAGGCACTTGCTCAAGATTTGGCTGGATGATAGCTCCCACATTCACAAGCGCAATAAAGCCAAAGACAAGGAGTGAATTTAGTTGTTTGTCAGCGGTGCCAGGAAGCTGCGCCTTTCAGCAACACAGTACTTAACACCTGCTGAGCTTGGGTGGTGTCACCTTAACAGGGCAAGCAAAAGGCCCCTCTGTCCTGCAGGACCATGGGCTTGCCAGAGTCATTGTGGCACAGTGTGGTGACAGGGGCCCTGCAGACTTCTTTTTCCTCGGGGTTGGGTGAGGACACCAATGGGAATATGTAAGCTTGGGAAGACCCTTGAAGGTGTGTGAGATGCATCTTCTTAGCCTGATACCACTGCTGAGCCTGTGGGCCAGGCTGAGGTTCAATAGGAACAGGGGACAGAGAGCCCATGATATTCCCAGCCAAATGTGGGCAAGGATGGGAGGGTTCAGGCAAGGCTGGTTGTCTTGTCTGTGAAACTGAATGTAAAGAGAACACCATGAATAGATCATATTCAGATTATTGCTTGGTCAGAAGAGCTCTCTCTCTGTCCACTGCCAATGCAAATGTTGTCAGAACAGTCTGTTCAGTGCTAAGAGGATTACGCAATCCAAGCAAGCAAAAGAAAATTCCTCTTTTTCTAAATGGCGTTAGTTTTTTGCCAAAAGGCAGTGGAAAGAAGAGCAGGAAAAAATGGTGAGTTAATTTCTTGCTGTTGTAATAATCAAGCACCCGATAGGCCATACTATCTTATTCTGCTCTGAAGAGAGTGCATGACACTGTGAAAAAGGTATCCAGGTATTAATTTATAAATCTAAGTACTGAAGTTTAGGAAATGCTTATCTGAACTGTCTTCTAAAAACTCAAATTGTGTTTGAACATTTGTATTCATTAATGATTGATCTGGAATGTTTTGGTGATTTTTCTTGCTTACTTTCAGGAGGAATAATATTTGTGTTTGCAAACATATGGACATAACGAAACCAACACTCTACCTCATTTAAAACTAAACACACAAAAAACTTGACATTTCCTTAGGCTGGCAAAGAAGTGTCTGCCTTATTCAGAAATGAGCTCAGTTTTTGAAACCATAGCTCTGGAAGTCTTTCATAACTATTTCTCTCTTGATTTGTTTCCAGAAAGACTGCCAGATCACCACACTGTGCAATTACAATTTCCAATTCTCTGTAGAAACCAACCTCTCGGTTGCTATTTAGAAATATTATTATAGAAGAGCAATTACAATGCTGGTGAAAATGGTTTGACAACATCTTTTCTCTTACTCAATTTTCAATCATTATGAACAACTGACTTTATTGGTATAACTAATCTAATATTTTATCGTGGTCAGTGAATTACATTATACAGTAGAATTGCACCAGCTGGATACCAACTCTATGTCTGCAAAGTACTGTAAAGGATAGTCTTGAACTAAAATTACAAGAATTATAAAAGAAAAGTGTCGTTATTGATTATGTTAATGTATTAACAATAAATTCCTCGATAAATGATGGATAATGAAATACACAAACAATAAATGGTTGGGTGACTACTATTTAGTGTAAACACTATTATGTTTTATTAGCTTGACTTTTCTAGAATTAAAAAATTTGGGGATTACACTCTGTGCTGACTTCATATTGAATCATACATCTCAGAGTTACTACAATCATTTTTGCTTGGGGCTTGTCATTATAATCCATAAAAAGTTATTCTAATGTTGAATAAAGTTACCAAAGTAATCAATCTTTGTCCTTTTTTCAAACCTTCAAACACTTTACAAATTAATTTTCTAAGGAAAAATCTGCTGCAAGATAAAGAAGTAGAGGAACCACAAGCAGATGTCAAAAAGATCCACAAGGATGGTGAACTATTTCCCTGCTCAGTTATTCTGCCATTACGAACTGAGTGTGAACTGATGGTAATTGAAGTGAGAAAGGCACTAAAACACTTTCCAAACCAACATCTGCAACGAATCAGAGGAATGAAGATAAAATGACAAGGACACTTAATGACAGGATTGTTCCCCTGCCCGCCTTTCTGCTTAAAAACGTCTGGCCAAATTCCAGTTAGAAATGATCCTAGCACAATGAATATACCATTTCTGTGTGATGTGTAACCGGGTTTCACAGAGATATTTCAAGAATGCAGTTAAGTATCTCTTTGAAATCTGGACTATTCCCAAACTTTCTGGTGCTCATGACGCTCCGGGTTGAGCTCTTCTTCCTTCTCATAATTTTTCCAGCCACAAAATTTTTCTGTATTATTTGGGGGGGGAGCATCGGTGGTAACGAATGCACATTGTTATCAGACTTTATGAGAAAATCGAGTGTATGCAGGACTATCCCAGGTCCTATGACATTCCTCCCCTTCGTCACAGCCCTCCCTACTCAGTTCTCACCCAGGCATACCCTCCCATAACACACCACAGGCCCTCACCTGCATTGGGCTCACAATTCTGTACAAATAAAGACTTCCAAGAAAGACAGAACCCCTTTTGGGGGTAAGCTCTTCCAATGTTCAGTTACTTTTAACTGCTAAAAATGCCCATCCTATTTAGATTCCTTTGATCTATCTGTTCTCCAAAGTTTCTTCCTCATGCAATTCCAGGTCATGATCGATTAAACTCTAAATGAACAAATTCTCACGTAAATTCTGATTTTCCATATTTTCCAGGCTTTGGAGCTTTCCTGTAACTTCTCTCTGGTGTGGGCAAAGAACTGAACACGATATCATATGTTACTAGAATGATAAAACACTGTGAAAAGCCAAACTACTAGCAAGAAGCAATGGTATAACTTTGCTAAAAGACAGTTGAAAAAGTCTTTTTACCTTGAATAGATTTTTGGTAATGTTTAACAGAACCTTCACATTTAACTAATAAAATTAATAATTCTGTGATTACAAGTGTAATTCAATTTCACAGGCAAAATATTGATTCTGTGTCTGTTATCTGATTACCTAAATTTAGGATTGGAAAACATTAATAATCCTTTGCTGACAGGGAACAAACAAGCAAAATTATTTCAAATCATGGGAGAATGGAGTCTGGCTGGTGAAACCAGACTGTTCAAGACATTAAAGAGATGAGGTGTTTGGTCTGCTGTTCCCACATTGCATGGATGTTTTCTTATAAAAAGGTTTTGGCTTCTTATCAAAGCTGAAAATATTTACAGGTTTGCAACTCAGATTTTCAAACATCAGTCTAAATACCTTCTGCTCCCATAGGTATATTTTATGAGGAAGTGAGAAAGTTATTTATTTTGCCTGAAATACCCTCCCCTCCCCAACTGTCCTTTCACAATGGTTACAACATTAATTTTTGCTCTCCTGTTTTCTGGTTTAGTTCTGAGTCAACATATCTGATTGTAACCGTACAAAACGGAAGGCATAGAATTAAATTTTTACAGTTGTACATTTTTACCATTAATTGAAGGATGCAAGTCATGCCTCTTTTAACCATTCTTGAATATTTTTTTTGAGTAGGAAGTAGACCAAAAATCAAGAAAATTCTCGTGTCTAAGGAATACTTCCATTAAACATAGTGAAAATATGTGGTACATACAAGACACATAACCTGTATCATATTGGAATCAATGTGACCTTTGTTACTCATTTCAGTGAAAAGACGACTCTCAGCAAAAGGAAAGAAACATGCAAGACTTTAGTTCAGAGACCTCTGAAGACACTGGGAGATTTAGCAGGCTAAAGTGAGAAGAGATTAGATTTTTAAACTATTCCATTTCTACTAGTATTTTAGGAAAGTGAAGTGTATTTCCGTTTTAAAAAGCCACCTGTCATGTCACGCACAATCAGTGTGAAGGGTGAGATTAGCAAGGTTTTTTCCACAGTAAATACAGCAATTACTGGCTTTTGGGGAAGACCAAAAGTGTTTGTAAATTTTGAGAAATTCAACAACCAGTTCAGAGTGGAAAAAAAAAAAAGAGGACAACGTTTTGGATTAGGTTAAGATGTTTTGTTTCAGTAATTTTAAATTTTTTGGTTTGGGTTTTTTTTTCCAAAACAATGAAATGAAATTTAACTTTTTTTCTGAATTACAGAAAAACAGCTGTGAGCAACAAGGGGATTTGTTAGAACAGGAGATGAATGTAATGAAGGTAAAGGGGAATGTGGAATGCAACTGCAAACGACAAGAGAGAAGAGAATAGTTGGAACAAGCGAGAAAACTCTCCAGCTCAGGAAACGGGCGCCAAGTCTCAGCCTGTGTTGGTAAGCAGAGCCTGGGGAGCCTCCTGCCCACTTCTCCCCATTCCCCTGCCCACGGTGTTTGGCAGGATCTCTTTCCATGTGATGCCTCTTCTATAACATGGGTTGGGAGTGGTGATGCAGAACAGAGATAAGCACATATTAGGCTCTGCTTCGTGCCACTAACAGCAGATCTCTGAGACACTGCAGCTCCCCACCAGTCCTTGCTATAGGATGGGCTTAAAGGGAAAGCTGAGCCATAAGCAAACAGTAAGGTAGCAATTGTTTAAAACACAGGCTGCCTTAATAGCCCTGTGAGCTCCTCAAGGGAAAAAAAAAAGATATTACAGCAGTCAAAAGTCATGTATGAAATAAGCACACTTTTCCATATTCACATTATGCATTTCTTCACCTGACATTAGCTAGTGTATTGATAAATGAATGTATGCGGTTGATTTCACAAAGGCGGTCTGTATATTGCTACCATCTGTGCACCAAAACTTTTAAAAGTACACTATCAGAAAAAAATTGGCATTATAAACATCCTAAAAATGTGAGCAAGTATTCCGGGCTCTTAAACTTTTTTTACCATATTAGGTTTTCATTATAATTTGCTGTAGGGTGAGGAGGGTGAATTTCTCAACCTTAAAAGATCAGGCAAAAGAAAAAGTGATATCAAGCAAATCTCTATAAAAGCAATATCATATCCAGAAGAAACATGTCATTTTAGGCCTTCCAAATGCTTTGAAAAGAATAAAATGTGGTTTGGAAAGAAACATGGTATGCTTGAAATTCCAGCTGAAAAACCAAGGAAGACCTATTTGTTTTCTTTTGTCTTTTCGTACAGCCCTTCTGGATTTTTTTTTTTTAGTATCTGTAAAGTGTTTTCAGACCATTTTGTGTGACAGATTGAATATGCATCATTATTTTCGTTGCTAGGACAAATGAGCTAATCATAAATGTTTTGTCTACAGAGGGGAAACTGCTATCAATTTTATGTGAGATATGCACTAAAGCCATGGGCAAGCGAAGCCGGTGCACGTGGTGATTGCCGGGTGGGGATTGAGTGCTTTTGGTGGCAATTGACAGAAGAAACAAAACTGAGATTTTTACAGAGGAAAGCAGTTGTTTATAGATTTCACTTGTGTCAGTGGCAGACTTGTTGCAACAGATACCTGAGCATCTCTGGATGTTCTCTAAGCGTGACAAGCAGAAGGTAAATCACTAAGTCACACTTAGTTGTCAGTGGTTTTGTGCTTTTAAGTCACCAATGGCTCTGAAATTTCAGAGATAATACTGACTTAGGGGTGATCTGCAGCACTAGAAGTGGGGGGGGAGACACCCTCATGCCTCTGACATCTGGACCGTGATAAGACCGGAGGAATCCTGAGGTCAAACTTGGCCCTAAGAATCCCTTCAAACACCTGCATCTTGAATGGAATTTTCCATCCTTTCAGCTCCCACTTTTCTGCCAGGGAAGTACAATAAACGTAACGACAAGATTCAATGCAATCTTTTCTTAAAGCTATGCACATCTTTCTGCCTCCCTAGTCTTTCCCAGTGTTCAAAAAATGAAAGAGTAAAAGACACAGAGTGAGTACACAGCAATCCTTCCCCAGTCTGTTCCCAGCTTTTGGATGTCGATGGTTGGGGGCCTTCCTTCACTAAGGTTGCATTTGTGCTATTATAGTTAATAACAATCAACAGATTTATTTCTGATTAATTTGCAGAATTCCTTTAGACTCCATGTGTACATTTTGCCTTGACACGATCTGACAGCAATGAATTCTGCATTGAATTCTGAGCTGTGTAAAAATACTTTTTTTTTTATTTAAAACCCTTGCCTTCAGGTTTCCCTGAGTGCCGCTAAGGCTCATGTGAGAAAATGTGAATACTTTCCTTTTTTGCCATGTCCTTCATATCAGTCATGATTTTATATTTCTCTCTTGCACCCCTCATGCCCTTTGCCAAGTGAAGAAGAGCTTTTAGTCAGTTTTTCATTGCTTGGAAGTAACTCCATTGATACTATCATGCTTATGACTTTTTCCTTTATCTTTTCCAGTTGTCCTACATCCTTTTGGGCAGGGATCAGGGTGAGAGGGCATCACAGATCAACATAATGGCACAATATTTTTTTCTATTTATCAGTTCCTTTCTTAACAATTCCTAAAACTTTGCTTTACTTTCCTTCCCCATGATCACTGATCACTGAGCTTGTGTTTCTCAGGAAACAACCACAGGGACTTCAAGCATTTTCTCCTTAGTGACAATAGCTTCTACCTCATCACTGTATATTTATCATTAAAGATGGTCTGGTCTATATGCCTTAGTTTGCACACACTGACCCTTAGTTCCATCTTCCATTTTATTGTCAAATCATTAGCATTATGAAATCCTGATGCAGCTTTTGGCAATGAGCTTTAGATTTGACTATATTGAATAATTTTATCAGAAGACTTTGCTACTTCATTATTTGCATACTTTTATACTTATGAGTATGTTGAAGATATTTTATGGGTCTGTAACCCCTCCACCACAGAAATAAAATTCTTATTCCTACCCTTAATTTCCTACATCTTATCCAGTTATTGCTTAAAAAGGATGTTTTCCTCCTCTCCCAATACTACTTGATTTCTTTAACTTTCCTTAGTAGGGGATCATATCACCAGCTTTGGGAAAATCTCAATTCAGTGTATCAACAAGAAGTAACCCATTTTCTTATGTTTCATAACTGACAAATTTGAAAGCGGGTTTTAAAGCATGACTCCCCTTTGCAAATGTTGCATTCACTCTATTCCAATATTTTTAAATTAAGCTGTATGTCTTCTTCAGTATTATTTCTACCAGCTTGTCCAGTACAGAATTCAGAAATACTGGCCTATGTTTCCCTTGACTTGCCAGCCTCATGTCGCATTTCTGCCCAACCATCCTCTCTGCCTTCAGCGAATCTCATAGCTCTCTCTGTCCTGAGAGACCCAAATGCTCTGCTTAGGACGACCACCTTTGCCGGTGTCTTTGCTCGTGGGAAGGTAAAATAGAAAAACGGCAACAACAACAAATGCAGATACAAGTTCAAAATCTGCCTAGGTTCTTTAAGGTGATAGACCGCACATCCATTTACTTTCAATTGACTGCTGTCTAATTACATTGTAGACCCAATGGTGCAGGGAAATTGCTTTTTATTACACTAGAAGTTTTATTGAAAGGGGCAAAGTATGTGACATGCTACCCATAGACATCCTACTTCTTATCGAATTAAAACTAGACATTTGAAAATCCAAAGGAAATTATTTTAGCTTATTCTGGTCCGCTTGAAAGGGTATGCTTTAAATAGAGCAGGTAATCAGATTAATATGTGGTGGAAATGGATGAGGAAAATGAAGACTAAGTGGTACATCAGAAATGACCCATCTCTAAATCCCAAAAAATCAGCATGGCACAGTTTCTTGTTAATGTGGCAACTGGCTATACTTTTCCATTTGTCACTTACTTGTGCAACAGACTCCTTGCAGGGAGGACAAAGGTCTGAGCTCTGTTCACAGGGACGGAGGATCTGGATGGCAATAAAGTAGCTGTGTTAGTCTGTATCTGCACTGTCTTAAATTGCCAGGCATTGGCTTACCTGGATAATAGGAACTGTACCTGCAGTGCAATGGCAGTAGCTGTAGTAGAATTTCTCATGCAGTAACTGATTCAAAAAACAAACCTTGGGGAAAGTATGTATCCATTTTGCTTCATTTCCTAAGTGGCAGTATTTACTAAGGTAGTGAAAAGTGATATAAACCACACTTTGCTCTACATTTGTGGTGAGTTCTAGGACACTACTTTAGTAATATCTGATCTAAATGATAACTGTAATTAGAAAACAGACCCCAAGATAATTTCTGCCCCAAATCACACAGAGTGTGCACCTGCCACAGGAAAAGACTGCTCAACTCACGTGGTTTATACCAAATAAGAACCACAGTGCTTTATTGATTTATAAACGATGCATAATTAACTGGCAACAAATGAACTATACCTTCAGGATCAATATCAGCAGTACAACAGATAAACTAATACTAAGCCTTCGCAAAACATCAGCAAACACCTGCAAATTTCTAACCACTCTTGTACAGCTGATCCAGGGAAGTTTTGGTTACACACACACACACACACACTTTTACACGCACGCTTTTACATGCACACCCCATCCACTGTTTGGCTTACAAGGTCACTCCCTACAACCTGCCAATGCACACACCAGTGGGAAAGGTCCCCGGCCTCACACACACAGACCCTGGGTGTGGGTCCCACTTCGCAGCAGCCCGTGCTGTCACTCTGCTTCCTGCATGGCTGTCACGAGGGGAGGCTGTGTGGGCATTCCTACACGCACCTTTTGTTGGCTTGTCGTAGCCTTTCCCCAAGTCATGCTGTGCCAATGAGATCCAGAATTACAGCCGCTGATATGCAGAAATTTGGATTTATATAAACAAAAGACAAGCTTTTCAGCCATTACACTTTTGCATAAAATGGTTTATTCCTCATAGGAGCTTCAAAAGGGAATTATTTGCTAGGCAATTCCTATCAGAAGCCTTGGAAAACTCGTAAAAATTCCGTGTGCTTCAGCTGTCTGTTTTAGTCATTGGCATAGTCTTTCACCAGTAGCAGTCTCATTAAATAGAAAAGAGAGCAGAAATCTGGTGCCTATCCCAGTTTTGTGGGCTTGAAAACAATTTCTTCGGTTTGCCATGTATGTGGCTAACATAAAAAATAGGAAGAATGCATTAAAAAATGAATTAAGAGTAAAGCTTTGGAAAGGATGTGTTGCATGCGATGTGACTTGGAACTTGCCTTGTCACTCCTGGTGAACCAGGGCTTCACCACAGTAGGCTGGATAGCATGGCTTGATGTGTTTGCAGACTGCATGACTGGTTCAATGCTTTCTGCTTTCAACGGAAGCCAGGAGAGCTAGGCAGAGCTTTTAAAATGTTTTAAAGCACGAAAATACGAAACAATAATGATAAACTATAAAATTATTGACTTCTGTGGCATAGTAGTAGCTGGAAGCACCAGGGCACAGAGTAATCTTTACTGGCGGCAATGCAGGTGGTCTGGCACACCCTGACCCACACGCTGCTCTGCAGGCAGCTGCCTCACTACCCCTGTCCACAGATTTTTTTGGTAGAGTATTCTAAAGTAATATGGGGAGGGTTGGTTTCTCAAAGGCACATGCCAAGGAGCTTTCATACCATTTACTACAGCATCTCACAACAGGGTTGATACTGGGAGGCCACAGGACGGGGAGTGCAGATCTTTTCCAGAGGGAAGAGTAGCTGCCGCTGCTTACCCACTGGAGGGGCCTGATGTGAAACCATGGATGTGGCTAGGGGTCTGCCAGAGACTGAGACAGTTGCTGGTGACCAAAAGGCTGTGTAACGTTCGAGGTTAGGCAAGAAATTGTGGAAAGGAATTTCCAAATCTCTTTATTCAGTGTTTCTGTTTAAAAGGCATAAACAATTGAAGTTAAAGGTTTAATTTTGTTTGCAGTTGCACTGGTATTAAACAGTGGGAAGCAGTGAAGTTACCCCATCATAATGCCAGGGCAAGTAAGGCTGAGCTCAGGCAATGAGAAGAGGGGAGGACTCAAATTCCCTCTGTATCCTTATTTCAACTGTACTTCATTTTAGCAACTGCACTCGTTTCCTCCATATCATAAATATTTTACATTATTTCAGCCGCTGAGTTCATCATTTAAACAGGAAAGCATTTAGCAGTGCTGTTCTTGTTCAGTTTAAAGATGTACTTCAAGCACGAGATTAAATCCTCAACTGCCATAAAATAGTGCAGCTCCACTGCATCTGGGGGAACAGCTTCCCCCTGTGCCAGTGGCATTTCTGCTTCCATCACCTGCAGAAGAAACTCCAGGTCCTCCTGGGAGCTCCCCTCTCCACTCCGCCTCCTCCCAGATGAGCTCAGGGTTGAGCGGGGTCGTCACGCAATGGGCTTGTGCTGATCGCAGCCGGATGCTTTGCTCCCGCAGCCTTGGGCAGTCCCCGCCACTGATACCTCCTTGTGCAACCGCCTAGCTGAGCTGCAGACGGAGTTGAAAATAGGCACCATTAAGGCAGTCATGGCAGCAGATTCCTTCTGAAACTGAAAGTTTCTCACCCTGCCGCTGACAGCCACCAGATCTCCAACATAGACAATGGGAACAACACTGGAATCAGATTTACCCTTGACATCCCTCCCAACCTAGCAAGAAAACACGGGCTGTAAGTCAGCAGGAGTTTCACCTTGTGACTGTTATGGCGGTGTAAACCAGTTATGAGTCCACGGCACCTGTGACCCAAAGAAAACTAAAGTGCATTTCTCTTGTGTACTCAGGTTTAGCTGTCCTGTGTTTTCCCCATGAAAGCTTCTATAACCATACATATTTTAGCTGGATTGCACTGGCTCATGTAGACTGCTTAACTGAAGTTTCCCCTTAGCGTTACTTGAATAGGCGACCATGCATGTACAAAACAAAAAAGAGAGAGTTGCATGTGGTGTTCACCTTGAATGCAACATATGTTTACCATAAGAAGAGAAGTTGTCCTTTTTAGGGATACTTCTCTTTATTGTTTTCTTTTGCTCTTATTTTCTTTGCCTGACAAAGCTAGGAGAGCAAGGCTGATAAATAATATCCACATAAAAATTCCAAATTTTCAAGCACTTTTCAAGTGTAAAATTGGCTATGAATAGCAAAATGTGCCACATATCTTATCCTCAATATTGAAATTCCTCCAGTCTTCCAAATATTTTGATCCATCTCAATCACTCCTGCAATGCATAGTCATAACCAAGATAGTTTTCAAAAGGTCAGCCCTAGGCAAGTAGCAGCATAGCCCAGCAGGGTGAGAAATCGCTAACTCATCTGTTAGTTCACGGTGAGGTCCAAGCGTTTGGGCCCGGTTTGCACCAGCTCTAGAATGATGGGTTCTAAGTAGTGCCTGGAAAACAGACCTTGTCCCAGGTTTGTCAGCCACGCAGCCCAGCACCATGCAGTTGAATAAAGCACTGATCCAGCACTTTTTGGATTCAGGCAGAAACAAGAAATATCACTAACTACATTCCCGCTAAACCAATCCACTCTCTCTCGCCTGGAGGAAACTGGATGAACACCACAACCCTACTACATTGTCTTTTCTCTAGTATGTCCATATTTCACGTCCAGCAAACTATTTGCTAGAAAGCCAGAGAAATAGCAAGCTTAGATTACATTTTGCCATACTATCAAATAATTCACGGTGAACTGGAAGCCATTCAGGGAAGATGAAAATAAGACCAGAAAGATAAATCACTTACAATCATGTAAGCATGTCACAGACAGTCTTAGGTCAGGGAAAAGGGAGAAGAAGAACTATTTTCAGAACTGGATGCAAAAAAAGGCAATAAATGAAGAAGAATTATTAGGTTTTGTTCTATAAAGTGGAATTGCAAAAAGGAAAAAAGAATACTTTTAACTTACTACATCTGAAAAATGGAAACCAGCCACAGATTATGAAAGGGTTGAAAAATCTTCCTTAACAGTGGACTACAGACCTTTTGAGTTTGGGAGATTTTTTTTCCCCACTGGTTTTTCCTTTCCATTTCCTTTTTTTTCTACTTTGTGTATTGATCCCAGCCTCCTGAACTCAAGGCATTTAAAGAGTATTTGAATTCAAAGGAGTATTGACATGAATACGTGTGGGTTGACAAGAGCTCAAAGAAGGGGGGAAGAAGGCAGGGTAGGTCACAAGCCTCTGAAGTCAGAAATTTACCTTCTGATCTAACCATAGAGACTACCTTACTATGGGAGATGGCAAGAATAATTGTGAATAGTTTGAAGGAAAGATTTCAAATGTAAAAATGTGTCATTCGCCTCAGAGTGAGGCTTACACTCAGGGGAACCGGCTAGCAATCTGTAAATGTGCAAAGAGAATAGACCCCCAAGGACAGAATACAATTACTTAGGAGGTAATGAGATGAGATTAAGAAGGGAATATTTAGACAGAATGCCAGCAAAAGCTTGAGCTGCTTTGAAGTGTTGAATAGTCTTGTGAGAGAAACGTGAAAGCACAATTACTTGAGACATCTGAAACTGTAAGTACGCTCACATTTGCTGCAGGGAACACATCTCCCTTTGCAGGGAGGTAGATTGAGTGATGCAACCAGGTTTCTACCCTTATTTTTTAATTCCATGATCCAGAGCACAGTGCAATTCAGATGCCCAGACACTGTAATAACGAGTAACACAAAAAATACTGCAGTGGTGAGCAGCATGAGGGAGGTGGTGAGTAGGTTGCAACAAACATTAGGGAAGTTTTACCTACTGTATTACCTAGTTGCAGAGACTGGTGAGTTGTCTCAGTTCAGACACTGTGTTATCTGTGTACACATCTATCACCTTCTTGAATGCTGATGGCTATCAACTGGCACTGGGAGGTGATACCTCTATGCTTAACATCTTAGCAGTAGCGTCATACTGCCTTAGGGAAAAAAAAAAAAAAAAAGAAGAAGAAAAAGATAGCTCTAGAGCTGGGGCACCGCTCTTTGGTCCGAGCCATAGTTCCTACGAGCTTGCAACGGTGCAAAAGTGGGCAGAGGGAGCAGATTATTTTGAATCTTTTCCAGTCTAAGGATTAGATCTATCTCAGTACAGTCTGCCAGTGTCAGCAGCCACCAACATTTCTGCTGGTCTGCCATGAATCCAAAGGGGTCCTAGAAAGTGGATCTGTAATGCTTCCTTGCTAATGGAGCTTGCAGATGCTAAAAGTTGAGATGGAGTCAGGAGGGAGACTGGACAAGTACTCAGAACAGAAGTCTGTTGAGGATTACTAAATAGAAAAACCACATCAAGCTCAGGAAATTCCTATCCTGGAGATAGTCAGAGGTTTGAGAGCAGTTTGGGGATGTACCATGTACGTTTGCTTTGCTCTTACTCTTCCCTGGGTAGCTGCTGACGGCCTCTGCTGGAGACTGCGGGCTAGATGGACCCTTGTCCTGAAACAGTGCATCTGTTAATCTACTTTCATGTTCTTAACTTTTCCAGAAGCTGAATGAAAGTCTGCCTGACTGTGGTCTCCTTTTGCATAGCATTTTTGTGGCATAATGGTTAGGGAATTAGAATAAACAGGGCGGTTCTGTATCCCTAAATTATTCCTGTATTTTATATTATCTAAAACATAATGGAGGTTTAACTGACAAACTGTGGTTTTTTACCTCTATTTTGCTTTTCTTCTTCTGTTGTTTTAAAAACAAAAGGCCGGGCACATTTCATTAGCTTTGTTCTATTGGCCGAGGAGTAATGCATGCCTAATATTACTACAGGGAGTATTCTTCTACCTGACTTTCAGTGAGAGGCAGCAAGTCCTCTGTGTAGTGAAAGAGAGGGGGAAGACACCTGCAAAGGGCGGTGGGATTGACTACTCTGTGTAGCATTTGGCATTTGCTTTATAAAGAATTTGTTAAAAGAATTTGAAATAAACAGTAGCAATGACAAATGGTGGTTATTTTAACATCTTTTATGAAGTAATGAGTAAGAGGTAATTTGATATAGATTATATTATTAGCTAGTATCTTTTTCTGTCATGGACATGGCATTGTCATCAGTTTCTAACATTTTAAGTGGTTACATGGATTGAAAATAACCAAGCAAAACTGACTTGCTTTTTACCTTAAAAAGGACGTTGGTGTGGCCAACTTTGGGAGAAGAGCGGGATAAAGGGCAACTTGTTGAAAAATGTTAAACTAGCTCATTAGTGAGAGACTTCCGAATGAAAGGAAACGCTCCGCACGTCTCAGAAAATTTAGCATTTCTAGACCCTCTTTTATTCTGGATTTAAAGAAAATGAAAGGAAGTAATTTGCCGTTGCATGGCCATTTCTTAAAAGCATTCTTGAAAGTATGAGAGAATGGATTTTTTTTTAAAGAGAATCCCAGGCAGGAAATTGAACTAGTGCAACAGCGAGGAACCACAAACCTGGGGAGCTGAGCAGCCTTCTGGGCAGCACGCTGGCTGAACGGTCAGTGTGACGACTCTCTGCCAAATCAGCAAGTGAGCTCTTTCCATCAGGAAAAATTTCAGTCAATTCTGCTGCTGAAGGGTGATTCAGGTAAAGAAGAACCAGTGTTATTATAGACCAAAAACTGTCTAGGAAACAGAAAAGAGCAAGGTAAGTGGTGAATTTCAAAACCTTAAACACAAGGTACCTCAAAGATCTCTGTCATCTTATAAATTTATAAATGAGAAAAACAGTAACTCTATAAATCTGCAGATAAGATTGTGTTAATTAGGTTGATTAAGACCAGCGAGAGCTGTAACAAACCTAGTAAGGAAAAATGTAATGAGTTAGGTGAATGGACAATGTAGAAGAGAATAAATTTCAGTCTTGAGGGGAAAATGTAAATTACACTCACATTTGACAGGGTTCTCAGCTAATAGCGTCTGTTTGGAGAAGGGATCACAGCACAGAAGCAAAACAAGTAATAACCAAAGTCGGGCTTTTTTCAAGGGAGGTAAATTTTCACGTTACCAAATCTTGTTTGAGCAGGGAGCAACAGAAAAACATTTGGGGATGGGAAGTTCTGAAAATACAGGGTCAGAAAATTTCAAAAGTTGCTATATTCTTAAGTGTGAATGTTCCCTCTTGTTTTGTGAAAAAAATGGAAAATTTATGTTGGTTCAGTAGTGACTTGTCAGAGCTGTGATTTGGGACACTCCACTCCTCTGCTCTTCTCTCCAGGCTGGCTTCGTAACCTGAACTCATGAGCTATGACGGCTCCCACAACGGGGTGTCATGCTTCACTCCAAAGAGAAGAAATAGATGGAGACAGAAAAGAAAGATTTTCTAAGTCTGAATTAGATTAGAGGGTCTTTGTTTTCTGTGTCCTCTGAACAGGTCTCAGATGTATGTTGAGAAGATGCAATTGCAGCTGCAACTTCTCAACCTTGGTGGTCCTTCCTGGTGAAATGCAGAACATTATAGCTCCTGCTCTAATTTTTGTTGAAGGAGCAAACCCTTTAAGGCTTGGCTAGCAAGGAAAGGTGCAGAGCTGAATTCAGGTCCACTGTGCTTTTACGTATTTTTGGAACATACTAATCTCATCTGATCCCCCACTCTGGCCATCTTCCCCGGGTATACCCTGTTGAAGAGCGGTCCTGAGCAGCCCAAAAGGGTATTACTGAAAATTATGATCCATCTCAGTGCTGAAGTCCTGCAGTTCATTGAAACAGTAGCTGAAATAGCTGCATATTCATAAGGCCAAATGCTGTGACCCAAACTCAGTGTCCCAAAACGGAGCTCACTGGTTACACCTGTAGGAATGGACGGATGCGTTGTGCAGCTTGTACCACCGCCCTGATCCACCACTCATCCTGAAGATTCTTATTAAAGTGCACTTCCATTAGCATTACAAATAAGGAGTCTGCTTCTGGTGCGAATCTCCCCATTGCCCCACTGAAGGTACCTTGGAGCAAAATGAACTGGGAGCACACAAATGCAATTCCCTGTCAGAGCAGAGTGAACTGAAAGGTGCCCTCCAGTAGGGCACCTGATGCAAATCCAGAGCTAATGGGCTTTCAATTAGTGGGACCAGATCAGAGTTAGTATTAAATGCCTCCATGAAACTCAGGAAGTGTAAATACTGGGTCTTCAGCCCAACTGGTTTACTCTACAGATTACTTCCTGCTGCACCACACCATTTGCTAAATATAAAGACTGCTGGAGGACACTGGTACTGCCTTTCTGCCTCTCCAGCCTTCCCAAGAAAAAAAAAGATATATAGACAGATGGAGCCAACAAGACTAACATGGTGCCAGAATATAACCGAAGTGTAAACTGGTGGCTGTGGAACTCAGCCTGATGGAGACATGGCCACAGGAGTCACTAGAGTGAAAGTTGCTTTAGGACTAAAGTACGACCCAGTGTTGTATCAAAGAGACGGAATTTGGCTGTGAGTACTTTTTCTTACTTACAATACTGTGGTTATTCCAAATTTGCCCATAGTTTTATCCATATATACTATATGACCACATAGGGGTTTTGCACATTATTCATTGTCCTTAGCCGAAGCGTGGCAGAAGAAGGATAGAATGAACTTCACATCATGGTCGTGTAGGCTGCAGAATAACTTCACTGCAGCGCAGGCACAAATTGCAGCACGCATCTATTAGGGCTTTCCAGGTTTTTCTCAATACCATCTTAAACAATTTCAAGGCCTCAGAAAAATGTGAGGAAGACTTTGGAACAAAAAGTTTGACTGTAACGGTACCAAGCTGGTTATAGATCTCGTTGAGTAACTTGGCCCTATTAGGAAGCATTGATTTCCCTGCCCCCCTGCCCACACCCTTCAATTTGCGACGTGCAATTGCAAGACAATTTAGCAGGAACAGTTCAGCTATTTCAACACAGTACAGCAACTGTTTCATTTCATACATTTTATGACTCTAGGTTAAGGAGAGACATTTCAAAGCGGTATTTAACCTAGAGGCTCTGTAAAAAAGACTGGGATTTCAGTAAATACAGTGTGTGTGTTGTGTCTGGGGCTGCGGCTGACATCAAGCCAGATCATTCTTTTCAGCTGTCACTGGAAACTTTTCTTCTAGCATGGGCCTGATTCTGCAAGGTCTTTTCAAGCTGAACTACATAGTTCCCATTCAGGCTGTTTCCACTGATGTCCCCGTGACACTCACTGGGATCTAATATTTCTCATGAGGAGCAGAAATCACAAATCATTGCCATCTGTAAGCAACAAGTTAGAATTGATTTAATACTCTTCAGATAAGAAAATACTGCTGTTGCAGAGCCCTTGAGGAGTGCTCATCAATTCTGTGTCACAGGTAGGCACACCAAGCCCTCTCTGAACAGCCAAAGGCTCATTTAGCCTGCTGGAAAGACATACTGATACAGCTGTACTGCTTCCTCTGCTGTTCTCTGAAGATGTTCCTTCCAGCATCTCACCTAGAGCTCCACCTTGCCATGCAGATAGTCCCAGAGTGAGCATCTGAATCTGACTCCAAGGAAAAGAAATACCAGCTAATGTCTGAGGAGCTCTCCCCTTCGCCCCGAGCTCTCTCCTTTGCCCGCTTCACTCTCCTCAGCACGTGAGTTTCAGAGATGCCCCCAGCTCCTCGCACGCCCCCTCCAAGCAAGAGGCAGTTTGCACAGCGACAGGCTTAGAGATGCAAATGCAGGTTGTCCAGCCAAAATTATATGGATCTGTGGCTGGTGACTGTGAGGATGCTTACTGCACCGCATGACAGAAACTGCAAAACTCTACCCTCCTTTCCCACACAGACACCACTAGTCTGAGTCTCTTCTCAAAGCAGGTGACAACTTTCATGAAATTCTGAAGAATCTAGCACATTAGAGACTGCTCTGTGTTTGTCAAGTCTGGCTGAAATGAGTCTATGAGTTCAAACGGTCTTATACAGGCAGGCTCTCAGGTGAGCAACAAACAGACAAGCGGCCGATACAATTCCCTGCTAAACCTGGTTTCCTTTGGAAATCAAACTGAAAAACAGACTGCCTTGGGAGGGCTGGGGTGTTTTTGGTTTGGTTTTGTTTTAAATAAATTGAGGAATTTGGTTTAGAAGAAAGACATGGAACAGCTTCTAGACACGAGCAATTGAGAAGGATATGACTTTTCAGTCAGAAAAAGAGGTAAGTTAAAGAGGGATGTGATAAACAACTACCCCTTCATACAGTTGTTACTTCGTTATTGTTTGAGCCTGTCTTTGCTCGTAGTACAATGACTTAATTTACTGGTCAATCAATTAAAAATTTCCAGGGAATATTTGAAGGTTCCAATAAGCCAAACCCTTCTATCTCAGGAAAAACTAAAAACAAAACAAAAAAGAACATAAAGTTAACCACTTAGCAGATATCTACATACACCTTCCTTGGTTTTCTTCTGCCATTTCATTGCTGCCAAATCTCACGCTTCAAGTTTCAGACAGGTGCCTTGCCAAAGACAGAAGAGAAGGAGAATGAGGGAGAATAAGCGAAATGGTAGAACATCTAGGCTATATAAAATAGGGACAAAGAGAAATCCATCGCATGGGAGAATGAGGTTCCTGATTCCTTGCAGAAATGTCAGTGGTATGACGGGTTACAGAAAACAGGGAAATGGGGAAAACAGTATGGAAAATACATGGAGAACATGCAATGGAAGAAAGGAGAAGAAAGAAAAACAGAAAAAATGTCTCAGGTATGTAGGATGAGGAGAAGTTTTGCAAGAAATCTCTAAATACCTCAGGGTTGTACAGCAGCAGAAGGGGAAAATGAACCTGGAAGAAGCCCATAATGTACTCTGAGTCTAGGAAAGCAAAAAAGTGTTTATTTATCTCAAAATTTATTCAGCGTGTAAAACCCAGACCAAGCAAGCTATCCACATGCTACCTTTTACACTGTCTGCCTGCCATCTGTATGCTGCCTGTAGCACTTACAGCCCTGGCAGAAGGTCTGAGGTCAGAGGAATTTGGTCCTTCCTGGAGACTCCTCCTGGGGCTCCACATGAGAGTGACTTGTGATTCTCTGGGTGGGAATATATCGATCTTTCCTCTCTGATTACTGGGAACTGTTATAACATGAAAGTGAATTCTTTAGGAGTGATTTGACCTCTCTGAGGAACCAGCTGGAATTGGTCCCCTTACCATGGGAGTGATCTGTACTGTAGCAGAGCAAACAAGGGTCCATGCATGCCCAGCATTTCCCATGCAGGCACACTGGTGAGGACCCTGTCCACCTCTGAGCATGCCTGCTTTGAGTGCCCAGGGCACGGTTTGTATTAGGCTTACGAATTATTCCTGCTGCTGTCACAGAACAGCTGCTATGCACAGCCAAGGAGCAATCTTCACCCGTCTTGCAACTAAAACTGCCCAGGCAAATTGTAAAAGATTTATTTCATTCATAGCATGATTTACTCCAAATTTCAGAGAGCGAGCTTGATGGAGCAACCAACCCCATGGAGTTGCTTCAGATGCACCACCTCTGACTGGGAGCTGCTGAGACTTTTTTGAGGTAAGTTAAGACAAATCTCGTAAGTGAATAGGCATGAGACTTCCAAGAGATGCTTGGATATGACTGGAAGAGGTTCTGGTAACTCAAGTGGGCAATGGTTTTTCGCAGTGAGAGAGTGCTCAAGCTTAAAATTGCGCATCACAGTGCTTTCTTTTTTGAGACAGAAAACAGTACCCTAACACTTTGCCATTGTAACTGTAGGAAAGGAAGGTGTTAGGTCTGGTACAGCAGTCTGTGTCTCTGCTCTGTTTCTGGCAGTGACCGTTTGTGAATGGCTGGAGATGGAGCAGCCTTGGGACTGCTCTCCATGAGCACACATGGAGAGGGCTGTCCGGCAGCTGCAGCGGGAAGCTGTGACTTCGCTTCTGCAGTCTGCACCATTCACAAGACAGAGAGCCATACAATCAACCTCTATAAGACTGTCTGAAGAAATTATGCTTTCTGAAGAAATTATGCTTTAAAAGACACCGTTCGCAGTCTCTGAACTGTTGAAAGACTAACCAAACTTCTCTGAAGCTTTAATCACTTGAGCTCCGCCAACTAAAACAATGATATTGCCCAGTAGCACAGCCGTCTTTGGTTTATGGTCTGCGAACTTTCCAGGGTCCATGGGCTACTTCTGAGGGGTCACTGAAAGGTGACAAAGAAAAGGCATCTTTTGATTTACAAGCTTATATACATCCACTGAAAGTTTTTTAGATGATCACAAGTGGAAAAAGGGTTGAAAACCGACCTTCTGTCACATTCTTTAAGACCTCAAAACTGTTACTTGTTATCAGTGTTTCTTCACTGCAGGCTACTCAAACCCTAAGTATTCCTGACCATAGAACAAAACAGAAGCTCTATCTCAGTGACTCAATATTGAGTCATTATTGTCCAGATAAGAATATCAGTGAAGGTATTTGTAATTTTTCAGATCTTTGTCACCACATTGTCTGATTTGTCTGCAAATATTTTCATTTCTAGAAGAAACGCAAGGCGGTAAGCTTAACAGAACAGCTTATTTTGTACCATGGCAAATCTTTTTCTCTAAGTCAAGATTTAAAACAAAACTAACGTGTTTCTATTTTTAAATGGACTGTATGAAATGAGACTACAAAAAACCACATCATAGGACCTATTAAATTGAAACTCTTTGGCTGTTTACCCTATGCAGATCTCAGTCTCCTCTGTGCCCGGAGTGTTTGTGTGTGCGCACACGAACACATGGAGAGCAGCTGGCACAGACCAGTTCTAGCTGTGTGGATTTTAGACTCCAACCTCTTGGGGCTACGGTAGTAGAAGTGATAAGTCAAAAACCAAACAATAGACCAAAGGTGAGAGAGAGATAAAAAACATGTGATTCTTTTCTTTTGTTTCACAGGTACCGTCTGAGGCCACTCATCGCTTAGCCGTATTAGCCAGCTGATGTTTTTCAGATACCTCAGTGGAAGCAGAGCTTGAACGACTGGCGTGAAGACAGGGCAGTGGTCAGGGATGTCAGTTTTCAGGAGGCTGTTCCTCGACTAGGGAACACCATGGGCATGAGGCAGGGACAACATATGTTTACCATTATACGTAATACTTCAATTTATTCAGGCTGCAACGGTGTTGAAAACAAACTTGATATTTTCCATATGCAGACAAAGACATAGTCTCTTTTCCTGAGAGCTTATGGCCTAGAAGAAGATTTAGTGGAAGGAGAGCAGCAAGTCTTGGCTAACTGAACTGGAAACTACAGTCAGCACCACTCCTCAACAGACCTTCACATTCCTCCTGGAGCAAAGGCGCCATTGCACCGCACCACTGCTTCTCCCCACCCCTGAATCCTGTGTGCCACAGCTCGGCCATGGCTGAAACACGGTCTACAAATGCCATATGGCAGCTTTCGTGTGTGCCTCCAGAGAGGACTGGACACCAGGAGCCCTGCTGAAAGGCTCTCCTGTTTGCCTTCGTGGAGCTGCATGCCATTTCCCCTCTGCATGAGCTGGTGCTGTAGGTGTGCCCAACACTGGGACCGATGGCTGCATCTCATGTCTGGGCAGAGGAGTTTTCCAAGGTGTGTCAACTGGAGTTTTACCTTGCATTTTTCTTAAATGAGGAAGCTCTGGCGGTACCAAATAATAATTGTGAAATAAATCATTCATGGTATTTTTCCCCCACACTCAATCATTGAAATATTTTTTCACAAGTAGATTTTTTTTTTCATGTGACAGCTCTGAGTAGGAAAACCTTTTCCTAGTTCCACTGCTCAGCTCCCAGACTCTTACAGATTTTCCTCTCTGGAGCCCATTCCTTCCCCCCGTAGCCTAGCAATTCCTTACTGTTATTTTGCACGCGTCGATTAGACCTGATGTTGTGATGAAAAGAACAAGAAGAAACAGATACATTTATTTTAATATTTCAGAAGCAAAGACGTGGGAGAGGCAGCTCCATTTTTCAGTATCAGGACACTAAGTCCCACTGCTCTGACTCAGAAACCCTTTGAGCAGGGGAGGTTTGAAGAGCCTTTAGGATAGGAGCCCTCCCACACTGCTTGCAAAGATACACATCTGATCTTACCTTTCATCTGAAAAGATCTCCAAGGCAAAAGGAAACAGAAATACGGTTTCATAGCTACAGCAGTAACACATTACAAGCTGAAATGCAGTCTCATCCCACTAGAGGGTGGTCTGGTCACCTTCATGCTGAGGTGTGCAGGCAAAGCCCTTTCAGAAAGCCCGTGTCCCCTTTATTTAGACTGAGAAACATCAAAGTATTCCTGTTCTGAGTTTTTCCAAGTGCCTCATGTCCCTTCATCAACATTGAACCTACCCTCTCATTTAAACAAATAAACACATTGCACCTTTCACTGAAGATCTGACACTCTTCAAATATTAGCATCCTCTGAAGTCTTCTACCAGTGCTACAACTGTATGTGTATGAAAGAGCAAAGTGAGGCCCACTATTAAAGAGAAACGTGCTTGGTTTGATACCACTTTGAAACCTTTAAAATCTGTTTATGTGGTTGATATTTTCTTCCCATCGTTTTCACAGGAAACTGGATTATTACAATTAAAACAAGGTAAATTCTTTTTTATGTGCTTTGACTGCCCGTTACAGTGAACTGGAAAGGGCTGTACCACAACAGATGAACTGGAGGCTCTTCCATCTGATTTGGGAGAGCTGGCAGTTAATCTCACAGCCAGCTCTCGCACCAGCTGCATGAGATTCACCAAAACCACCATCCTCTGCAAAGCCATCCTTCTCCCTGGGGAGTCACGTCACCTCTGGTTCCCTTCCCAGAACAGTCTGCTCATCTCCCTCTTTCTCGCCATTCATCTGCTCAGACTCAAACAGGGCACACTTCCCCATCTCCATGCTTTGTGGTCCAACCTTCAAAACTCCTTGTCTTGTTCCTCCTTCTGCGAAGCACATTGCGATCACCAAGAAAAGGTATTTTCAACCTGCTTTTGGGTTCACGTCACTTCTGGTGATCAGAAATCCTTTAGGACCCTTGCAAGGAAAATAAAGGTACAGTCTTACATGGTGGAACTGAAGCGGCATCAAGCGTCAACCCAAACACCATAGTGTTTAATCTGGATTTCAGAGAATTTCATCGAACATCTTGGCTCCTACCTAAATGTCTACCCACATAGGAATCCTCCCTTTTAGTCTCATGAGAGTGGGAGCAGAGACACAACACCACAAGGGATAAACTGCATTTGTGCACCTATGCAAAACTTTCTCTGTTAGGGGTTTTTGTCCAAAAATGGATTAGGCTTTGGATCCGTTTTCTCTGATCAGGTCTCTCGTTATTGATTCATTTTCTTAAGTGTTGTTTTCAGATCTGTTAGTGGAAAAATGACTTTATCTCAAAAAACCTGTGGTGGCGGGTATTTTCAGCCACAAAAATTGGCCATGCCTAAGGATGTTCCAATGTGGATTCAAGCTCACTGGAAAAATGTGAAGGCTTTGTGAGCAAAACAGGGCACCATTCATCATTACATTAAAAAATACATCTACTCATGTTTTGAATGATACAGAAGGCGATGTAAAGTAATAGGGGAAAAATATGCTCAGTTTGCATGAGTTCACTTTCTCATCTGTTTTAGGAGACATTATTTGCCTATTCAATTTTGTCTCTTTCACGTAGTTCAGACAGCAAAAATGTTAAAAGATTAAAGAATTCATTATTAACCTTATGGCATTTGAATCATGTCAACAGATATGACCCAGCTGCCAATGATAATCAAGAGTACCTTCAGCTGGGAGTTTGGATGCAAATCACAACAAAACAGGACAATATGTTCTGATGCAATATAATGAATTATTACATCATTCATCCGGTCTGTATAAACACAACATGGCAAAGAAATAAAGACCTTTCTCTTCATAAGTTCTTTACGCTTCGATGTCTTGAGAGTTCAATAGGATGTGGCATATTGTTTGGCTCCTGTAGTAGGGAAGAGAGTGATATGGATGGGAAGTGTGACACTCAGGTCTTTCTTACAAAAATCTTTTGCCTTCCTGAGCTCCTTTTTGGTGGCAGCAAAGTTTTGGATGGGTGGTATTGTCTCTAATAAGTACGTGTTATATACTTAACCATTAGGATACGTAAGTAGAGCTGTCCTCCATAATTGGTTCCAACATCTGGATACCACTGTTAAATAGGTTTAGGGAGGAACATGTGGTCCTCATTTAAAACACTGCAAACACTATCATGATATAGACTGTGAAATTTTAAGTAAGACTACTGCTGTTCTGATTATACTCTAAGATGAAAAAATAGAAGTGAACAGCACTCTAAATGATGTAAAACTGCAAGAACACCAGCATCCTTTAACAGGCATCTCTACAGCAGATAGAGCAGCAACTTTTATAACAGAACTTATCAAAGCACGGAATTTTTATCAAAGCATGGCCTTTGTTTTCTATTTCCCGTGGGGAAGGAAGGGAAGAGAAGGGGAGAGGAGAAGAGAGGGAGAGGGAGAGGGAGAGGGAGAGGGAGAG